>JARYGA010004204.1:0-18071 GCA_030545235.1 Helianthus tuberosus | reverse complement strand
TTTAACCCGACTTTGTAAAATCATGTGTCTTCACATAAGCTTGTTTTTGACTAAATACAAGGGTTAAAGGTGAAACACTACCACACAAGATACATGAACTTGTGTAGAAATATTTTACTTGTATAAAAGTGATTTAACCGGTAAATTGGTGTTTAAAACTAGCGGATCTACGTGTCCGCAAGTGGTATTTTTGAAAGACCACACTTTAAAGAAATCATATTTTTCTAAAGATGAATCTTACACTAATAAATATGGTTTTATAAACCACAAGTGTGTAAACACTTGTGAAACAAAGAGATCCGACAAGGAAGTAAGTTTGTCACTTGTTACTAGAAGTTGTAAAGGCAGATTTCTCTAAACACGAGGTTTTTATGAGATTAAAGTTACTTTATATAAAGATCTACACATATAAAGGTGATTTACAATATAGATTCGGAAAAACTACAAGTTCATGCGATTATGCGATTTACATATTTATTGACTTGTTTGATGTGTCGGAAATTGTTTGATTGAATAAAGAAGTTGATTGATTTGATTATTAAAAGAAAATGATACGCTTGAAAGCGTGGCCACCTCCAGTTACAGAGGAAACTCTGGCGAAATTTTCTTAAAAACCTAACACTTAGACTTTTTACACAACAAGTGTTAGAACTATCTTTGGACATACTTTCGAAACATAAATTTCGCCAGCACTATATTTTACTAAATATTCGGAGGTGGGATTTTCACAAAGATTAACGTGACAAATATACTTGTCACAACACTGTTTATGATTATTTTGTGAAAATACATAAATATTATTTTAGAATAAAAATAATATTTACAAGCGTTATTGATTCCAAAACTTTACGAACGCTTCCACAAAATATAAGTTACACCGGTAATTACATTACCACAAGATTGATAAAACGTAACTTACGCACATGTATTGTATCTCCCATCCTTGGGAAGAAGAATAACTACCAAGTGTATACGGAACATAAACACGAAATAGTTGTCTAACTATTTCCCAAAAACATAAACTTTAAAGCTAAGGCACGGCCGTCCGTCTAATAAAATTAGCACTTGTAGGTCGTTGCACAGCTTACTGTATTGGAGACACTTGGTAGAGACGCGCATTCACTGTGAGTTCATGTCCCCCTTTTCTCTAACTGTTTTCAGTTTTCTTAACTGCGGGGGTGAAATACATGTTACTTTGTTTACAAGTACTATTATACACGGTATGATTAACGTAAGAAGGTTTTAGATCATGTGAATGGGTAGTTAGAACACCGAGGGACAGGAGCGGTAGATCTATCTGGGTGTAGCGAGCCCAGCCCCAGGCCAAACAGAACGGACCTTGGGGTGACTTTGTGCCCAACGCATAAATCCGCTAGGTTTGAGTCTTCCTACTTGCATATCACAATATGCTAATGGCTTTGCAAACCATTGGTGATCACAAGTCCTCTTACACTGCTACATACCAGGAAACTTTTATACTTACAAGTGTTTTACTTACTCACTTACACATGAACTCGCTCAACATTATTGTTGATTTTTCAACTCACATGTATTTCAGGAAATTAAACGGATCTGGCACGGTATGGAACGTTTTCCGCTGCGTATTGTCATGAAGTCATCAGGGTTTAGGGGATGTGTCTCTTACCTGGACAAGACACAGTCCCTAAATCACGTTTATGTTTATGTTATAAGTTGTTATGTCTTTTGAACAAGGTTATTGTTGTTGGAGTATGTTTTCGTCAAACAATGGTATTGTATGTTATTTTCAAACTTAATGGATGACTTGCATGGTTTTTAAATTCATATAGCTTGTTATGGTTAAGCTATGGTATTAAGAAGTCACACCAAAGTTAACCACGCTTCCGCAAAGCCAGGGTGTGACACTACTCCCTCGGGATTTGGGCCTCGGGATTTTGCCACTTGGGCTAGTCAGCAGTCCTCATCGCATTTTGGACTTTCCGCTGATTTCTCTAGTATTTGTGATCATGTTGACTCTTGGATTCCAGATTCCGGTGCTATAGCCCACATGACTGCTAACTCCTCTCTTGTCTTTGACTCAGTTCCCTATTCTCGTTCTGAGAAGGTTGTCATTGGCAACGGTATGTCTCTCACTATTTCACATATTGGTACCGCTTTACTTCATTTATCTGACCATACACTTACTCTTAGACATGTTCTTGTGGTTCCTGGCTTAGCCAAGAACCTTTTATCGATTACGCAGTTAGTGATTGATCATCCTATAGCTATTATTTATTCACATCTAGGTCTGTCCATTCAGACTCTTGATGGGCAGCTTCTCCATCACACACGTGGTAGTCCACATCAGCTATATTCACTTGCTACTTTCACTTCTGTTTCTCGTGAGACTTGGCATTCTCGGTTGGGTCATCCGTCTGATGATGTTCTGTCTAAATGTTCGTTTTTACATCTGACAAACAAAACCCAACACACATATTGTACCGCTTGTAGTGTTTCAAAATCAACTAGATTGCCTTTTACATCAGTTGTATCTCATTCTACTTCACCTTTACATATTATACATTGTGACATTTGGGGTGCCTCGCCTGTTATGTCTAGAGATGGATACATATATTTCATTACTTTCATTTATGATTTCAGTCGATTTACATGGATGTATCCTTTGACTTGTCGTTCTTAAGTGGTTGATTGCTTTCGACATTTCAAACCGCTTGTTGAGAACCTTTTCTCCTGCCTCATCAAGCATCTTCAGTGTGATGGTGCTCCTGAGCTCATTCGTGGATCTATGGCTCGTTTTCTTTCAGATTCTGGCATCGCTTATCGCATTTCATGTCCCTATTCTCCCCAACAAAATGAGGTTACTGAGCGGAAAAACCGCCATATTTCTGAGGTAGCTCGAGCTTTATTGTTTCATGCTCGGTTACCAAAGAAATTCTGGTATGATGCATATGCCACCACTGCCTTCCTTAATAACCGGTTACCATCACCGGTTCTTCATCACTCATCTCCTTATGAGGTTCTTTTTGTATCTCGTCCTGATTACTCTCTTCTTCGTACTTTTGGGTGTTTGTGTTATCCGTTTCTAGGTGATACTCGAGCGGATTTGTTGGCTATGCTCCATCTCATCTTGGTTATCTTTGTTATGATCCTCATACATCTCGATACTTCTCGAAATGTTTGATTCCATGAGTCGATTTTTGACATTCCGGGGAGTTCTACTACTCCCACAGCTTCTTCAGATTCTATTCCTTTCTCCATTCCTCCTCCTTCGCTTTCTACTTCTGTTTCTTCTCTTTCTTCTTCATCTTCTCCTATTATTCCTTCCTCATCTTCTCATGTTATTCCCCATCCTGATATTACTTCACCTTCCTTTCTTCCTTGTCGTCATCCTCCTCCTCCTCCTCCTCCTCCTACTACTACTCTTGTTCCGACTCACCCGATGGTTACACGATCTCGTGATCATACACGACAGCCGCGTCAGTTTCCTGATCATGTTCTTTTTCATGTCTCTACTACTCCCACCACTGAGCCTTCCACATTTCGGCAGGCTCAGCAGTATTCTGTTTGGTGGGATGCGATGTGTGCTGAGATTGATGCTCTTCATGCCAACCAGACTTGGCGTCTGGTTCAGGCTCCCACTGACGCCAACATTGTTCGTTGTAAGTGGGTTTATAGGATTAAACATAATCCTGATGGATCGGTGAGTCGTTATAAAGCCCGACTTGTTGCCAAGGGCTTTCATCAGACTAAGGGTATAGACTACACTGAGACTTTTAGTCCTGTGGTCAAACCTACTACTATTCGTCTAGTTCTTTCAGTCGCTTTCTCTCAAGGGTGGTCTATTCGTCAGGTTGATGTCAACAATGCGTTCTTACATGGGGATCTTTCTGAGACTGTGTATATGACCCAGCCCCCAGGCTTTGTTGACTCATCTAGACCACATTATGTTTGTCGCCTGCACAAGGCTCTTTATGGCCTAAAGCAGGCTCCTAAAGCTTGGTTTTACAAGCTATTCACCACTCTGCTTGCTGATGGTTTTACCCAGTGTCTTTCAGATGTATCTCTCTTTGTTTATAGTCGAGATTAGATACTCTGTTATGTCTTGATCTATGTTGATGACATCATTATTACTGGGAGCTCATCTGATTTTGTTACTGGTTTGATTGGGCGGTTGCACTCTCAGTTTGCGCTCAAGGATTTGGGACAGTTATCATATTTTCTGGGTATTCTGGCTACGTTTTCTGAGGACGTCTTACATTTATCACAGCAGCGCTACTTACTTGATTTGTTACAGCGCACGGGTCTTGCCGATTGTCGTCCATTATCTACACCTGTCTCTTCTGGTAGACAGCTTTCTCGGCACACTGGTGATCCTTTGTCTGATCCTACTATGTATCGGAGCACTGTCGGTGCATTACAATATCTTGTGTTGACACGACCAGAGATTGCTTATGCGGTCAGTAAGGTGTCACAGTTTCTTCAGACACCTACTGATCGACACTGGGTTGCTGTCAAACGGATTTTGCGGTATCTTAAGGGTACCGTTTCTCATGGGTTGTGTATACGTCCGTCTACTTGTGTTGATTTACATGCTTTTAGTGATGCTGACTGGGCTGGGTGTCCTGATGATCGACGTTCTACCACAGGTTATTGTGTTTTTCTTGGGCCCAACCTCATCAGTTGGAGTTCCAAGAAACAAAATACAGTTGCTAGGTCGAGTACTGAGGCTGAGTATCGAGCTCTTGCTCATACAGCTGCTGAGTTACGATGGATTACATCTATACTACATGAGTTACATATCACGATGACTTGTCCACCGTCTCTTTGGTGAGACAATATTGGAGCTACATATCTTGCAGTCAACCCAGTGTTTCATCAGCGCACCAAACACTTGGAGATTGACTTGCATTTTATTCGGGACATGGTTTTGGGTGGTACTTTACATGTTCGGTATGTTCCCACTACATTTTAGATTGCAGATATTTTGACCAAAGGATTGTCTGGTGTTCGTTTCGACAGTCTGAGGTCCAAGCTTCACGTGGATGCTCCCCATTCCGCTTGAGGGGGCACATTAGAGTATACAGAGGTGGTTAGATAGTTAGAGCATGTGAGTTAGTTGAGTTAGTTAGCATGATTAGTTGTATAGTTGTTCTCCTATATATAGAGGTGCTTGTATTGATATTACTTACTTCTTATTATATGAGATTGATATTCTTGAGCCTGATATTTTCTTCATTATGAGCTTTAAAAAAAATAACTTTTACTCATAAAACTTAATTACTATTCTGTTAAGTGTTCCTTTTAAAAAATGTTGTCATATTATAATTGATCATAAGGGTTGAGATCCTGTACAAACAGTGCTATCTGTAAGAACCGTAAGAACAAATCTGAACCATTGATAGTTTAAATCAAGGGTTATGGTTATTTATAAATAAAACCCTTATAATTAAAAATTAGTACTAACAAGTTAGGGGTAATTATGTAAAATTGCTAGTCATTTGATATTTTCAATTAAATACAATTTCCACCAAGGTTTTTTAAACTAAAATAACTTTTATATACTTCATTATTTAAAAAAAAATATACCTTAAAATCAAGTATTTTTTTTATCTTTAATATGAGTACCATATTGCTATATTTTTTTATTTATAAAAGTAACTTTTAAAAAAGTTACCAAAAGTTGTTTTATAATTGTGCTGATAATGTGCTGATTATGTGTTAATTACAATATAATTGCCCATCGAGATATTTCATAAAATTTGTTAAATATTCTACCCATAAGATTTTATCCTGCTTGAAGGTGATTTGAATCAGTACTTTGAAAACTAACCAACACGTGTATTAACAACACTTTAAAAACATACCAGCACATATGCTAACAACACTTTAAAAACATATCAGCATATGTGTTAACATAACTTTAGAAACATACCAGCACATGTGTAAACAACACATTAAAAAGATACTGAAAAAAATAAGTAGCACATGTTTTAGTAGCACTTGAAAAACAAGCACAACAGGGAATTAAATTTGTTTTTTGCTGCACTTGAAAAACAAGCACAACAGGAAACTAAATTTATGTAAATACACATGCTAACTGCGTAATGGAAAATTAATTTCAAGTTTTTATTTTAGTTTATCTGTTTATTTCTTTATTTGAATTCTTGGTACTTATCTTTATTGACTTTTATCTTAGTTTAAAACAATCATATAGTTGTAATAATTTGTTACAAAAGTGCTGATTAACAAATTGCCTGTTGTTGGCGGAGATTGTGCTGATTAACAAAGTGCATATTGTTGCGATTTGTGAAGATTGTGCTGATTTACAAAGTGCCTGTTGTTGGAAATTTTCAAATTTTGATTTGAAATAGTGCATGAATATAGGGGATAATTAAAATTTGGAATTAATTAAATTCAAAAAATAGAGTGATAAAGTCTAAAATACCCTTATCTAGTTTTTTTAATGAAGGACACATGTCTAATAGTGGTTGGTTCTTATAGTTCTTACACATATTGAGGTTTGTATTTGATCCCATCTCTTGATCATAAAGCTCAACTTAAATAAATACTCTTACATTGATGCGTCTCTGTATACCGAAGGATGTATACATACAAAGTTGATTTAAGAATTCGGCACACACATCCCAATGAAACAAACATAATATATAACCGAAATATGTAAGCGTTGTTAAAATAAAAAAATATTGGATTTTAATAATTTTAACTATTCGTTATTGGCCACAACAGTCCCAACTTCAAAAATAACCACTGGCAATCCCAAATATTTACATATTGGCCTCCAATGGACTCTGACTAACATAACCCTAACGCCGTTAGTCCCCGGTCGCCGGAAAAACGTTTTTAGCCGGAAAACTCAACATTTTCGTCGCAAACATCTTTGTAACTTTATTACGGACCTTTAGGAACCTTTTTCTAGTAAAAGCCCCAATTGACTTCGCCGAAAAACTCTTTTTTTTTTCTCCGGAAAACTCAACTTTTTAGCCGGAAAACTTAACATCTTCGTCTCAAACCTCTTTGTAACCTTATATCGGACCTTTAAAAATCTTTTTCTGGCCAAAAACGGTTTTCCGGCGACCGAAGACTAACGACGTTAGGATTATCTTAGTTAGGGTCCATTAGTGGTCAATATGTCAATAGTTGGGACTGTTAGTGATTATTTTTTAAGTTGAGACTGTTGGTAGCCAATGACGAATAATAGGGATCATTAAAATCCAATATTCCTAAAATAAATAAAAATGTTCAATTATAAATCAAAATCATCAAAAAAAAAAATTTCTGAAGTTATTGATAAGTATCTTCTTTCTATTTTCTATTTTTCAACTTATATACATAAGAGTCGACAATTCAGTTCGTACCTTTACCATTTTTACGTTTAAGTTTGTTCTTTGAATTTTTATTTTTCTAAAGTAATTTTTTTTAACGGCGTTTGGTTAGAATGTCGCTAACCATTTTTGTTATTTACGTTTTGCTACTTGTCCTTGTATTATCCAGGCATATTCTTCTGGTACAAAAATTAAAGCAAGAAAATGACAAAAGATCCAAAATGATTTCGGTAAAAACAATCTCATTTCTTGTTTTGGATGTTTACAAGAAATATAAACCATTATAAATAGGAACTTTTACATATTTGTAATCAAACCCAAGATAGAAATATAACCTAAGTATTCAAACAATCTCAACACAAACAATGGCTACTTTTAGCCACATGGTTGTAGTTCTAGCCATTTCGGTTGCGGTGCTACTTCCGACGACCACCATGGCAACCGAATATGTTGTGGGGGGTGACAGTGGTTGGACGACCAATTTTGATTATCAAAGTTGGGCCAAAGATAAACAATTCTACGTCGGTGATAAATTAGGTGACTTGTTTAAACTTTCTGAACTCTTTCGTATTGAAAAAATTTAAGTTAATATATTGTAACACTAACTTTGTCATTTTGTTGATTAAAGTGTTCAAGTACCAACAAGGCCAGCACAACGTATACAAAGTGAATGCTAGTGACTTTGCAAGTTGTACCGTCCCGGATCCTGGCTCAGGCCTAAAATCTGGTAACGACGTCGTGACCTTGATGGCCCCGGGCAAAAAGTGGTACATTTGTGGCGTGGGACGACATTGTGCTGATCTCAACCAGAAGTTGGTCATAAACGTACAAGGATGGGCACCCGCACCTGCCCCAAATAGCGCTACCAAGTATGGATATCAGACTTTCATGGTGATCGTTGTCGTTGTTTTATCGATAATTGCCATATACTAATATTACTACTTAACATCTACTTCTTATATGTTTGCATTGATATATGATAATAAAAGAGTGACCCTTGGATGGTCAATCAATGAACCAAGATTGTATGTGTAACAATGACATGTTACTTGTTTTTATTACTTTTTAACTTTTTTTTTCGAACAACAATCTTTTTTATATGTAAATAACACGTAATCTTGCACTTCTAAGGATCCGAACTCACATAACTTTTGTCGGGAATAAACAACATACCATTAAACCACTAGGTCACGGGTGCCTACTTTTTAAATAAAACCTCAGTTTTTATTGCGCGATACATATACTAGTATAATCAAATTATATTTACTCCACGTGTAGTAATTTGAGATGACAAAATTTTGCCCAGAGAACTAGCATGAATCAATACTAGATTTCATAGTGAATGCAAGGAGCAAATCTCTAAAATCCCCAAGTGGAAAGCTCTCCAATATGGCATCTTTGAGATCCATCCCATACATGTTCTTGTAATATTTTCTTATTTTATTCATATCATTCTCACTTTGACTCACAATTATACGTTCCAAGTTTCCCTCATCCTTTGTTCTTCCTTTGATGATTGCTTCTAGTGCCTGAATTAAAATGACTAAGAAAATAATAACAAAAATAAAAATAATAAAAGATGATAAAGATGGCTTCTTGTTATACACTATAAAATCATTAAGTAATTTCTCTAATTTTCTTAACATATTTATTGTTTTATTAAATTAATTTTGGGGTATTTCTAAATAGAGTTATTTTATTAGAAAAAAAAGAGTATATTGCTTGAAGGTTCTTTGAAGTTTAAAGGACTTCTCTTGAACTTAAAAAGCAAGAAAAATTGTTCACCTTTGCATGATATTTTGGTGGATTGTTTAGGAATTTCACCACAAATTTCAATGCATCTTCAAACTCCCCACCATTTTCATTTCTTAAATGCTGAAAAACATTAAGAAATAATAAAAGGTCATCATCAAGGTCATTATCATTTATATATCATAGTATGAAAGTTATAATTCTTAAGTAAAAGCTTTTACCTTTGTATAACTATGTCCATAAATATGCTTATAGATTGAGAGAGTAAACTTGAGTTGTGGAATGCTCCTTTTACTTAATATTTCAAGCACAACTCCTTCATCAATCTTGAACCCCCCACATCTTGCTTCTCCTGTTTGAAATAGCCTTTGTGCATCACACTTGCCAATGTGTACACTAACATCCGTACTATGAGCTTTTTGTGATGCACTCAATGCCATTAATATCTACACACAAAAAAACCTCTAGTCAATGATTTGAGTAGCGTACCCAGAAATTATTTGCTTGGAGTACGGATGAGTGGTTCAAGCATATTTCCAGGGGGTACGGTCGAATTTTTTGCCTAAAAAATACACCAACTTTTTTTCAAGGGGTGCGTCCGCCCACCCTGGGCTTCACCTAGGTCCCCCCCATTTCCCATGTGGGTTTGCATTCATATGCATAAAAAGTTCTCCTTTTCACTATGTACAAGTATTTATGCATAAAGTACAACTAGCTATGCACAAGAAGTAAAAGAACAAGCTTTTGGTGAGAGTGGGGACTTGAAGTTTGAAACTTATAAATCAAGTGGTTCTTATAGAAAAGTGATTTGTACACCACTATATGCACACATGCCGTTAAAATATACATATGCATCAATAAGGTATAATATAATAAACTATTATTATATCTTTTATAAATGAGTTTGCATCATGTGCACAAGAAAAGAGAGATATACCTTTTGGTATGAATGTGGGGGTTCAATACTCATAATGTCTTGATCCAAATGCCTTCTAAATTTACTTTGATAAGCTTGTTGGATGAGGAAAAAATGGCTTGATTTCTTACCAACATAAATCTCTATGAGGGCCTTGTAGTTGACACCATCATTGTCCTTAAAAATGGCCTTTTGGGCCACGATAGCATCGCGTTCATGAGGATTAAGCATCAACAATGACAAGATCGTGCACGCTCTTGATGTGTGACCATAAATCTTGTTTTGTAAACGATCAAATAAATCTTCTCCATACATTTCCATGTACTTTTCTCGGGTCTTTTGGCATTCATGCGGCGTTAATTGACATGCGAAAACCCGAACAAGAAGGCTAGAATTCCCTAAAGAACCATGAATTTGCTTGCAAATTTCTTCAATTGAGATTTGGCTTATTGGGTTTGCCATTGTTGTTTAATGTTGTATGAGATGTAGGTGCTATATAAAGAGAACTATGGTGACTTGGAAGCCAAGGGTGTGTACTCATGGGCCACTAGCATAAATGGCCACTTTTCTTTACTTTTCTTTTCCTTGAGAAAGTTGTGCACTTTCTAATTCAGAAGTTGTCAACTTTTGTATTTATAAACTATTATTATTTGAGTTCGATTTCGTTTTATGTTGTAGGTTATTTTAGTTTTCTTTTATTATGTTGTATGTTATTTTAGTTTTCTTTTATTAAAAAGTTGAATATTAAATAGAGTTATATATAAGTTGTAGGTTATTTTGGTTTTCTTTTATGAAAAAAAAAAATTGAATATTAAATAGAGTTATATATAAGTTTTCAGGAATTATAAACTATTTATCACTTAGAAATGATATATAATAAATCATATACGATTTAAAATAGAATTGAAAATATTATTACTAGTATTGCTTACTCAAGTTGCTTAATGGTTACTAAGACCAAGGGGTATGGGGGCCGGCTTAGGCCCGGCGAAGCCCGACGCCGGTCCCCCACACCGCCCCCTTGGCCCAGCTTGTTAAAACCGGCATGCACAAGACGATGAAGACGGACCTGCAATCTTTTCTCTCTCTCTATCTCTCTCATCTTTGTCTCTCCTCTCTCTCTCTATCTCTCTCTAACTCCAACTGCAATCTTGCCCCATCCTCCACCCCCTAGGTTCATCCCCTGCAAGCCCCTCTCTCTCTATCTCTCTCATATTTGGCGCTTACGTGGCGGCCCATCCTCACGGGGATGAGCCTCCCCATACCCACTAGTCTAAAAGTGCTTTTAGTTTTTGTTTCTAGTTTTATATATATTGTTGATAAAAGATGATGAATAGTAATTTTAAATTTATAATAGAGTTAATTACACATATAGACCTATGGTTTATAGCTAGTTTTATCTTTGGATATTAATTTTTATTTTTAACTGATTTAGGTTTTACGGTTTTAATTTTGAAATACCTTTGGGTACTAACACCAAAATTAGTTAATTTTATCAATATAATGACTAAAATACCTTTTCATTTTTTTTAAATTTTATCAATGTAACATCTTTGGGTACTAACACCTAATTTTATTTAAGTTTAAATCAATTTTATAAAATCTATTTACTTTTTTTTCATCTTTTTATTATATCTCTTAAATTAACATAAAATCTTTTTTTTCATCTTTTTATTAAATTTCGTATTTAATATAAAATCTACTAGTTACACCAGTATTATTATTTTAAGGGTAAAAATAATCCAATTACGTTAACATTATGATTTTAATTTTTTTATAGTTAAAAACTAATTATTATAATCATATTTCGATAAATTGTTATATAAAAAAAGTTAACTATAGAATAGAAGCAGAGTAATTATGTGTGCTTTGTATTATTGTACATTATTTTATAAATACAAAACAATGCAGAACGATTTAAACATGTACACAACAACAAAAACTTATACATGATTATACGAAACTTACACCTATTAATATACAACTGATGCACACTAACAACTGAAAAAAATGAAGATTTTAATATATAAACGATGAAAGTTTCACTAGTAATGTTTAATTATAATTTCTTATAATTTTTTTTGAACATAATTTCTTATAATTAACAATAATTTCCTCGCAAGTGGATACAAGAATAACACTGGTGTAACTAGTAGATTTTATGTTAAATAAGAAATTTAATAAAAAGATGAAAATAAAAAATAAATAAATAGATTTTATGTTAATTAAGAGATACAATAAAAAGATGAAAAAAAATAGATTTTGTAAAATTGATTTAAACTTAAATAAAATTAAGTGTTAGTACCCAAAGGTGTTACATTGATAAAATTAAAAAAAATGGAAGGGTGTTTTAGTCATTATATTGATAAAATTAACTAATTTTAGTGTTAGTACCCAAAGGTATTACAAAATTGAAGCGATAAAACCTAAACCTGTTAAAAAAAGTTAGTACCCAAAGATGAAACTGACTATAAACCATAAGGTCCATCTGTTTAATTAACTCTTTATAATAATATAAAGTTTTTTATATTTTATTATTATAATACTTTATTATTAAATATACTTTTAACTTATTTTCTTTTTTTCCTTTTTAAAACCATATTCTCTTTGCATTTACTTTTTTTTCATAATTTTTCTCTCTTTTTTTAATTATATCGCCTTTATCAATTAATTAATTTTTTAATAGCTTGCGTTCGTTAATTTAAAAAATAAAAAGCTTAAGTACGCATCTATTCTATTTTTTACCCCTGGACATTCCGATATGAGTTTTGTTAAAAATGAAGTATTCAAGATAGAGTATTTATTTGGTATTGTTTTACGGTACGATAATAAACTAAACCGATTCTGCTGGTTTAGCTTTCTAAACACATGTTTTATTTTCAAATAACTTTTGTTTAACATTATCTTTTGCTCCGTTTCACCGCAACGCACGACGTAAACAAACCTAGTAATAATTTGTTTTGAACCAGAACCTCACACACTCAAATAACTACTCTTAAATTACACAATTACCTACAATGGGACTTAGTGGAGAGTTCAAATAATAAGAAAAAAATTTGTAAGAAGAAAAAAGAAGAAATTTCAACCAATAAGAATGTTTCATTTTACTTCATTTAATATAAGTATTTAATGTTACTATAAGTGTAATATGGTAAACCTACAAAGATCATTAATTACTAGTATTTCTCTTTAATAGCTAACTACATTAAAATTTGTAACTTATCTTCAAAATATATATTTTTTCAAAAAAAAAAAAATAATAATAATTTAGAGTGTAGGATAAATTACAACGTGTATATGATAAATTACGGGTTATGTATGATAAATTTCAACATGTTTAGGGTAAATTTCGAAAGGTGTAGGGTAACTTTTGATGTGTGTAATCAAAAAAATATTAGTGTGAAGGATGATAGTTTTTATTACTAATTAATTAGTCAATGACGATAATAAATGAGATAAGTGAAAAAGTGTTGAGTGTTTTACAATTATACCCTTTGTTCTTTTTCTTCTCAAATGAACCTTCCCATAGGACTTAACCCTAGTCACTTTTGGAGAGGGACACATTTTGAAAACATTAATACCATTGAGTTACATAAGGATAGCAATGGTACGTGCATTAGTAATCACACTCTCATATCAGATTGTAAAACCGTGTCTTATACCTGACCCAATACTTGTTGGGTAATTACCTGTTAGATATCGGACTTACCCGGGAGTATTGAGTACACCCATTAGTTTCTTAAAAAAACTATTTAGATTTTGTGATACATATATTTTCTTACTATTTCAATTTTTATATAACTTTATATTACATAAATATCGTTATTACTATAAAAACTTTGGAATATGTAATATACATAAAATTCATAGTAATACAAATCTCAAACGATAAGTTAATAATTCATATCCTAAAAAAATATAAATCATACACATATCGCAAAAGATTAAAAAAATCATTTTTCACACAATGAGACTATTAGAATGAACCGTTACAATGAAAAATTAAAATTAAACTTAAAATATTTTGTGTATATGATTCAGGTAAACAAGTATGTTTTTTTTGGTAATCGAGTTGGGCATCATTTAATCCTATATCCGCAAAATTTTTCAGAACTACACATACCCGAATACGCGTACAATTACCCATCCCAAATGTTTTAGGTTTCAGGCTTACCCAATCGGGTGATAATACTTAAAAGGTTTCAGCAGTCATTTTTTGGGATGTATATGTTGTAAGATTAAATATACTATGTTTAATATTTAATCTAGTAGCCATTATAATCATTTACATTATATAGATCAAAATATATAACAACCTATTAAATAATTAGTTGGTAATTGTTGATGGACCATATTACCCTTATTAACTAATTGGGTTTCCTCCTGGGTGCTTATATAAGGAGACTTATATAGAGGTTAAAGGGTTACACAATTACACACTTAGACATAACCTTAATAATCATAACATCATCGACCTCTTCTCCATACCGAATCCCCTATTCGGTTTAGTCATCACCATCATCAGTCAGCACCCTAAGGAGGAACCAGATCACCTTGACAAAGATGTCAAACTCCATGTCTTCTTCCCTCACTGGATTCTCCACTGCACTGTCTGCGGTGACAGGTATGTTTTCATGTTTTCCCTTACGTTTAAACAGAACCGATCAACATATGTTGTTATATAAATACTTGATGGAATTTTTAACATTTGTTAGTGTTAGAGAAAAAATATGATGGTAAATACTCAACGGAATTTTTAACAGTTGTTAGTGTTAGAGAAAAAACATGATGGTTAAACAAACCACAACAACCATATGAGTATTTTTTATAACGAAATCGGAAAGGTTAAGTTTATAACATACCACATGCATCATGTTTTCCTCTAAAAAAATATAAAACTTCACCGATACATGTTGAATCCATTACCGACCTAAGGCCGGGGGTGTGGTATAGCGCCCCTGGTCACATCAAACTCGTTAGCACCCTATAGCGCCCCCACTCCATCCCTTGGGCGCCATCGATGCTCCGCCATTGCAGTAACGAACGTTAAGGGAAAAGCAGGTGTGGTCAATTCTTTTTAACCAATCAAAACTTTTTCTCTTTATTTTTTATTTTTTGTATTTTGTTTAATATGAGACTTTAAACCATTACATGCAAGTTAAAGAGAAAGGTTTTAAAGCCCCCTATGTAACATAGCGCTGTTGTGACGTAATACAACCTCTAGGGGCTTTATACCATACCCTCCGGCCTAACTAGTAATTACTTAGATACTTTTTTCTCATAGTAAGAAAAAGAAAAAAGAAAGGGTAGTCTTTTCTTGTCGAGACGAATGGTATGGTGTCGTGATGTGTGAGTACTTTCGTTTTGTAGTGCTTCATGATGGTTTTGTATTTGAGTGTGATTTAATGGATTTCCTTGTAGACAATGAGTGTGGTATTGACTAACCCCATTTATCACTTTTCATAACCTACAAGTATTCAAATACCAATTCATGAAAGAACATTATTTCATTTGATTATGAGTTAAAACCAAACTTTTGATAACAAATTATTATTTTTACTTCATGCTTAAGACCTTTCCCTCCCAAATAATAAGAATAAACTTCACTATAACAAAACTTTCCTAGTGTAAGACATCTTTTATAGGGCTGTATTTGTGACATGTCATTTAGTGAGTGGATTTGCCTATTGTAACAACATTTTAAAAAGTAAGTGAATATTTATAATTAGTTATATTAACAAAAAATGTTGTTAGTGTTTTAACACTTCATAATTATCACTAGCTGATAGGCGTGCTAAACGGGTCATGTCCGTGGGTTCAATTCAATTCGAACCTAAAAAGTTTAGATGAACCCAAACATTATCCGAACCCGAAAATTGTGTCATACATATGAACCGAACACGACCCGGATATTCGCAGGTTGACCGAACACCAGTTGCTCAACACGATTTTTTTTTTCTGCAAATTAATATATTAAAATTAACATTTACTAAAAAAAACACAAATGTATATAATACAATTAATTACATTAGGATTATAAATCTTATGCCAAATTCCCTTTTTAGATATAATTATGATATAAAATACACACTCAAGTATTATATATATAAATAAAACATATTCTAAAAAATATAATATAATATAAATGGGTCAACCAGCCAACCCGACTGGGTTGACCCGAACCTAACCCGTTTAGTTAAATGGGTTCTCAGGTTTAACCTTAAACTGACCCAAACCCTTTTAGACTAAACCTAAACCACGAATTCCTTGTAAGATTTGAGTAGTTTTTTTGATAGCGTCAAAAATTCATACCCCTGTTAGCTAATAAACAATAATAATTGGGCTTTCAAGTTTCACTCTACCGTGATTGCTATTGGTAATTATAGCTTCACAATCCTTGATATCAAGGTTTTTTTTTTAATGGCCGTTGATATCAAGTAGCGGATGTATTATAGTTAATAACTAGAAGATTGAACCGTGCGCGTTGCGCTGCGGTCAACGAAATTAACATGATGTTGATCAAATTCACATTTACAATGTGTTAAAGATGTTTTTGTCGGTTAAGTTTGTATTACTATCTTAGGGGGTGGGGGTGGTCATCACTCATCACTCACTCATCACTCACAACACCCAATCAAGTTCCGCCAAGTCATCAACCATTTTTCCATCACTCACGACATTTTTTAGTGGCAATGGTCATCACTCACAACACCCAACAATAAACCCTCACACCCCCTCACATCCATTTATCACTCACAAACCATAATGCGTGCAATATATCACGCACATCATTCCATCACTCGTTGCATATGAAGGTGGCGGTGGGAATTTGTGGACTTCCACGCTTGGTGGATCCCCTGTCACGCACCACCCCCACTGGCCTTATACAAATAAGTAATTCACCAAATAATCTCAATACAATTAATGGTATCATAATTACTACGTTACATGACTTGTATCAATATAAATAACCTATCGTATTAAGCTCCCCGCGTTGCGGCGGGGGTGTAAAACCGTGACAAATAGCACCAATGCCACACTATAGCCAACGACCACCAACATTGAAGTTGCGGCGTATTAACGTGGAAAAATTAAACCGACATATATAAATAGAAAATAACAACTAACTCGATTTATGACTCGCACGTTGTGACGAACTTATTATACGGGAAAAATAGACGACGTAAACACACTGAACCACACACGTACGTTGTCCCATGTTAACTCGCAAAAGTTAGAACGAAGCGTATAACAAAACGTAAAATCGTTGAACCACACACACACATTGTGCCGTGTTAAGTCGCAAAATTTATATCTAGACGTAAAACGAAAAAAATTGCAGAATATGAAAAACATAGCGGATCAAAGTTGAAAGTAAAAAGATTGTGAGGTTAAATTGAAAAAACTAAAAACTTTTGGGTTAAAACTACAAAATCAAGTAGTTTTGGGTTTAAAGTGAAACATCAATTTAAAAAAAAAAACCCAAAACATGGGGTACAACACCACTAAGCATCATGTACAACACAACTATACACAAAAAACTCATTAAGCATCATGTACAAACCAACTATGCACAAACATCTTTCAAATTAATAGTATATAAATAACTTCATAGTTTTTAGAGTAAACTGCCAAATTAGTCCCTGAGGTTTTAGTTCAAAACTCAAACCTTTTGAATCTGAGTCTATATGGTTTCAATTTTCTTGCTATTTTCATAAAAAAAATAGAATCAGATTTTTCAGTTAACATCCAATTTTTTGGTCTTTTTCCTCCTTTTTAATGAAGGGTAAAATGGTCAGATATTTTTAATTTGTCATTGTAACGCCCCAAAATCTGAATGTTAATATTTGTCGTATGTTCTTATGTGACACGTCATGAAATAAATAACTAGGCTATTTAACCTAGTTAAAGGTATGGTCAAAAGTATTAAATGATGAGGGTAGTGTCAGTTATGTTTTAAAGGTAAACCCGAGGGGCTAAAGTGGAACAAATGAAAGTTAAGTTATTAAATAACAACACACACAAACACACCTTCGTGTGTGTTCTAGATCGATCAGGAGACTCCCATGGAGTCTCAAACC
>JARYGA010004203.1:0-20306 GCA_030545235.1 Helianthus tuberosus | reverse complement strand
TGGCTCGTGGGCCGTAACCCGCCCTCCCACAGCTCTCGCGCCCCGCCAGAGACATGGATCCGCAAAATTGTTAATCAGCTTCATCTATTGGTCCATTTTGTGAGTAAGTGTGTTTCTTGCATTTAAGACTCCAAACCTTAAACTCAACTATAAAACCAAGCCTCCCAACACTCACTTTCATTTTTCCAACTCAAATACACTCTCAAAACACTATAATTTCAGCTGAAAATACAAGTTCTTGGCAGTTTATTCTAAGTGCTAAATGAGCACTTTTCTTGACTTTCTTTCATCCTTTTTCACTTCTTCTTCCTCTACAAAGTGTGGAACACCTCTAGGATTGTTTTCTCAAGGTTTTCCATGGAAATCCAAGGTGAAACATCCCATTTTTGAGGCCCAACTTTCTGTTTTGGAAGAAGACTTGGTTAAACATTCTTTAAACTTATGTTTTCTTCATACATTCCTATGCTACTAATCAAGACTATGATTAAGTGTTCTTAAAAACAAGGTTGTAACATCTAATTTCAGAGGATTTAATCCTCTAAACTTTCTGTTTTTAAAAGGGTTTTAACCCACAAGTGATGAACAAGTCTTGAACTTGAATATGTGTGATTATCTGGATAGCTTGGGCTATCCTACTTACAAATCCACACATCACTTGATGTTTTCTTCTTAGTTAGTTAGTTAGTATATTTCATTTCCATAATAATCCATTCATGACCATCCTTGTTGTCTTATGACAACTTGTGCATTGGTGAATACAAAAGAGGTCTTAAAATGGAAGATTTATCTTCCTACCTCTATGCATGACTTCTATGATAACCTTGCTATACTTGATGGACTAAAACTTATGATATATACTATATAGAATATATAATGCCTATAGTAACCGAACCTTTGATGATAATATAATGATTATTTGTCAAAATACTAAGTTACATCATCTAAGAACCTAGTTCTCATTATAATTCTATTGGTACTTTAACCCATGAAAACATTCAAACCTATATGGGTCAAAACGAGTATTAGGTGCTAGATGGTTATTTTCTCATATATTTACGTTCGATATACTTTAAATTCCAAATTCCGACTCTAAACATACCTTGAACTCCAACCCGTATACATTCAACCTCCTAAACTCATTCCCTCATCAACAATTGGATAATCGGTAGAATTAGCAATTTTGTGAGTTTACTCGACCCATTTTACCGTTTTCACACTTTTGGGTGTGACATGTTTTCATATACAAAACACACTTAGTATACATATTCTTATGCAAATATACAAACAAACAATCCAATACATGCTTACTATTTGTTATGCTTGATTCGTGTTTTCTGGGTGATTCTTATGTGATGAACTTGTCATTAGCTTCGTACAAGCGTCCACTTAACATGTATAGCGCTATAGGAGTAACGTACCACCCATGAATGAGAGGTCATGTTAGGTTTATTCATTCATACTTGCGTAAACAGAGGGTTGACTTGTAAATCGCATGCTAGTTTATACGTTAATCTTGATAACTAGGTTTGTCATGTGGATTGTTCATTATCATTTTTATACTTATATGCTACTACACAAAACTTGTATACTCGCCAATACTTATGTATTGAACTACGCTTTTAAAACATGTTGCAGGTTTAACGATGATGTGGATAATGCATGGAATCTAGTAGGATGCCTAGATACTCATTTTAATTTTTGTATACTTATTGTAATGTAATTCTTTCATTTCAAGTTGTCGTAATTGTATTTTCCTTTCCATGTTATAATCGAATTCTTATAGTAATAAAATGAAATTTATTAATTAATACTTGTCGCAAATTCTAGTGTTATGTGTAATGAGCAATCTATCTTCGTCTCACTCCGATGTTTCCACTATTGGTTGGGGTGTGACATGCAAGACTCACCATATGAACAATGGTGAGCTTTGATGGTCACACACTTGAAGGTTACTTGGAACCTTATCAAAACAAAATGTTTAGGAGGTTCTTGGACCTCTAAACTCTTGGGAATCAACCCTATTCAAGCCCCATAACCATAGGTTTGGTTAGAAGCAAGATAGGTGCAAGATTCTTTCAAGAAAGCTAAGTTTAAGAAAGTTTAAGTAAAGTTCTTCTCCAAAACAGAAAGTTGGACCTCAAAATGGTGATGTTTCACCTTTGTTTACCATGGTAAACTTGTGGAAACAATCCTGGTGTTCCAAGCTTTCAAGAAAAAGAAAGGATGAAGAAAACATAAAGAAAAGTGAGGTAGATGCTCACTTTGGCTAAGAATTCTGCAACAACTTGCTCTTTCAGCTGATTATGGAGTGTTTGGAGAGTGTAAGATAGTTGGAAAAGTGCAAATGAGGTGATGGAGGCTTGGTTTTACGATGGAGGATTAGGGTTTAGTGTTAAATGAGGTTTTATGGTGATTGGGGAAGAAGAAAGGTGGGTGAAAATGGCCAATCCTTGGAGCTGAAACCACTTTCTGCAGATTAAGTGGCTTGGCGCCCCGCCACAGAGATAGGGGGAGGCGTCGCGTGACGCTGCGCTATGTTTAGCCCATTCAACTTTGTTTTATTGCAATTTAGCCCCTGAACTTTGGTTTTTTGTTATTTTATGTACAAAGTTCATGTTTTGACTTGTTTCGAGCAAGAAACGTGTTTTTAAGTGTCATGTGTAACACCCCAAAAACGGGTTTGGTAATCAAACCACATTAATACTAAAAGACGGGTAAAGTACCGTTAGTGGTAAAATTAACCCAGAAAATATTAGGATTTATATAACTAAACCTAATATTTAATAAAAAGGGAAAAAGAATGCTTTTGAGAAATAAAGTTTACAGAAGGCCCAAGTTAACGAGATTAAATAAACTTAGCCATAATTTCCCCGAACTCACCAAATTAACTAGGAATGTTCAACCTAGTTAATAAGTGGGAATATTGTTAGAAATAAGTAAGTTGTGGCTTACTTAATAACTAACCAAACATAAGGGGTCAAATTAGATAAACTTGAAAGTTTAATTATAAAAGAAACTTAAAACAAAACATACACACTTAGTGTGTGTTCTGTGATCGACATTGAGAAGCTCCCAGGAGCCTTAAACCCTAATTCCAACATAATCATCAAATTGAAGGGCCAAATGACTTTCAAATTCACAATTGAACATGAATTAATGATCACCCAAGCTAGGGGATCATAAGGTATGTCAAATTTTGATGATTTATGAAGTTGTGAAATTTGAATAATCATCATAATCGCGAATTATGAATGAATTATTGAAGCTATGATTGAATTAGTGATGTATACTTGCTTGGGAACAAAACCCTAAGTGAAGATTATACATATGATGCTAAGAATTGAATGATTTGATGATTTATCACACTAGGATAAGTGGGTTTTAATCATGTGATGAAGTTGATGATATAATTTTGATTAGGATCATCATATCTGATCTTAATAAGATGATACTCGAACAATTTAGGTGTTTAAGTATAAAAATCATACTTTCTAAGTAATGAGTTTAGTATGATAAGATGAAAGAATCGATGATATATTCATATTGAATGATGTATGATATTGTTATGTGTTAAAAGTGATCAAAGTTGTGTGAAATTGATGAAATTCGATTACATGAACTTGGAAATAACATGGTTAAAGACGGTAGCATAAGAATGATGCTTACCAAATAATTGACCAAGTAATTAAACGAATTGTTAAGCTACTTCGTGTAATTATTTATGTTAATAGGCAGTTGACTATAAAAAGTCAAACTGACCAATGATATGATCGAAAGATAAATTCGACATGAGAAGCGTAGGATGGTATAGTCGTAAATGATTATGACTAATCTAACCATCTTGCAAATTTCAATGTTAGTTTGAGGCTTAACAAGCTAGGTGGAAGCTTGGGAATGAAGCGGGTCAAACGAAGCAAGTATGAAGAAAAGCATAAGTATGATGCAAGGTAAGTAAAGGTTACACCTTTTATTTAATACCTATTGGTTTTATAGGTTATGAATAATAAAAAGTCATGTTTGAATTTTGATGTTCCGACACGACATGTGCGGGTCGGAATAAAGACAATGATAATAAACCTTGTTTCATGGTTAAAGAAGACTATTACGGTTGTTTAGTCATGAAATGACTAATAGATAATGAGTTTTAAATGGTTACCTTATAGGGTAAACCAACATAAATAATAAGGGTACAGTCACTCGTTGGTGACAACCGTTAGTTGTGGAAAGACACTTTATGGCGTAAGCTATCATGGGTCAAAAGAATCACGAAATGGGTTATAAGTAAAATGACCGTACAATGTATCCGGAACGAGTCATGTAGATAAGATGGTAATAAATACCATCTCACAAAGATACATGGTCATCTAGACCAAACGGGTCAAACGGTGAAAATATCACCCTTTGAAAATATCGACTAATGATTTTTGTCGAGTTGTATGATTACAGGAGTAAATATCGAATGGATATTTGCATCACTATTACTTAGCGATTATTACGGCAAAGTATTAAAAACGGGTCAATATATTGATCCGAGTCAGGTATGTATAATAGGTCAACTCATCAATTAGAACTTGAGGTTCTATGAGAGTTAGACAAGTCAAAAATGGACAATTGGTTATCTTTCTAGATAAACCGAATGATTTAAATTATAGTCATTATGTTTAGAAAGCATAATGATTATTCCAAACAAGATCATAAGTTTTAAAAGTGTGATTTTGGTCGAACATGTCTTTAAAAGTCCTTCGTCGTAATAGAAGAGGTAATAGTGACCAAAATGCCCTTATAAGTCAAATTAAGCAAACGACCCTTAAAGGTTGTTTGGAAATGAGTTTTGTAATCAAATAAATACTTTGAATAAGTATAAAAAGCGAAAGATGTCAATCTTTAGGTCAAATGACTCTATATGAGTCTTTGCCGTAAAATGATAATCCGAGTGATAAAACTCGGAATATATAGATCTCCACATTAAATCCACCACAAATATAGTTGTGGTGGAAGATTACTTGATAAGAACTGTGGAAATTGGAAGCTAGAAACGAATGAAAGCGATTCGTGTTTAAAATATACTCAAATACCCTTAATGGGTCAAAATAAGTATATAAGCAAAAACGGGTTAAATATGCATATAAACCCGTTATTTGAACCTAATACATAGAAAACAATTACAACATAAAGTTCATGATCATTGGAAAGCGACAAATAAGTTTGTTTGATAAAATCATGAACGGCTCAATAAAAGTTGTAAAAATATATTAAGCTGAAGACTTAAAAGTCTCAAAATTTATTAATCCGGAAGTCGGATTTTAACTCCATGTGATGGAGAATCAAATTAGGATCATGTAGGAAGAAACGTGACGAAAAACGAATAAAAAATGAACGAGTTTTGTTCATTTCCGTGAGAAATAGTTTGGCTGAGAATATGCAGCTGCAAATAAGGACCATTCTGTCGAAACCATGTCCTCGCGTCACGCGACGGCATAAGTTTATCATGGTCGTGGCCCTCGACACTTGTCGCGCCACGCGACATTGACATCTAATCCCGTCGCGGCACGCGACGGGTGTAAGTTGCTGCATTTTGTTGTTGTTTCATTGTTTGACATTACGAACTTGTTTAAACTAGTTTCAAATGTCATTATAACTAAACAGTTCGTGTTTTATGAAATGTAGGTATACAATAAAGTACTGGAGGACGATCAAGTTCGATAATGAACCGAACACGATAAAGACTTAAGCTTCCGCGGCATGATTCGTCGGCACGTTTTAAGCGGCGAATTGATATACAAGATGTTTAAATGTTTTATTTCTTAAAATGTTTTAGCAAACTCGTATTTTAAGTGTATGTTTAACTGTAACTACACTATTATGGTCGGAATTATATGAAAATCGTATAAAATGGATTAAGGGTCTTACAAGTTGGTAATCAGAGCTCAAGGTTAAAGAGTAAAGTGTTCAGTTCGAGACTTGATCGCAAAATCCGGTAAGTTATTCTGTACATTAACGGTCTAGCATGTAAAGTGTTGAAAACAACACATAGGGTTATCGTGTAAAACACGTTACCCCAAATAAAGTGATAAGAGACCGATATAGTTAAACGGATTACGTGTGTTAACACGTGTCGTAGAAAGCCTTGTATTATAATACGGGTGCTTGTTAATGTCAACGTTACTAACATTTGTAGACATTTTAAATTAAAAGATCCTCGCATCTGAAGATGACGAGAGTTTAAGGATCTATCGATACAATGAAGAAATGATCTCGAATGAGAGATCGAACAAGAAGGAGAGTTATCAGGGCGAGTATCTATAAGGTACACGTCTTAAACTTATAGTACAAACAGTAATATGCAACAAATACATAGTGAATGATAGTTGCATATATAATATGAAACTTGGAAAACCAGGATATGTTACATATCCAGGATGATGTTTTCAAGAGAAATTCAGTAGAGATACATATTATTCACAGTTGTGAATAATACGACAATAACTGAATTAGTTTAAATATAAACTTGGATGAAAGTAATCATCCAAGTAAGTATTCTCAATAAAGATCTAATTGAGAAAAGTAATGATCACATCAACGAATGTGATTGTATAAATGGTTATAAAAAGGAACATTGTATATGTTCAAAGATAAAATGGGTAAAACTAATAATTGTTAATTGACAATTAAATAAAGTTTTACCAAATGAAATCATAAAAATGAAATAAATCGAGAGATTACTTACATGGGACGTGAGGTGGTAATTATAATAAGGTCATGTGTACCATGTGTTGATCGCTTACTCTGGCCAAGTAAGTAGTGAACACATGATACCATGAGCTTATTATAGTGAGCACAGTTATGTCCGATGTGGTAAGGTCGAGATGAATGAAAAAGTTAAATGAACCTTGGGGTCAAGGAATTTTATGGGCATACTCGTATAAATGGTTTTCGAGGGAACCACAAAAACGATGTATGGCGCGCATAGAAATAAATGACCCAAGGGAATTCGTGAAATAAGTCATTTTGGATGAAAGAGCCATGGTTGACAAAAAGGGGCATGTAAAACCAAAGAATAAATGAACCGCAGGGTAATAGAAACGAAGGTATTGCCCATACAAAAAGACGATCGAAGTCATTGACTTTGGTCGTAGTAAAGAAAGGATGATGATAATAATCATCATTCGGAAATTAAAAAGGCCATCAAGCATGGTCACATAAAGAATAAAGGTTTGGTTAAATAAAGCGATGGATTTCGCTGAGAAAACCAAACAAGTCAAAATGAAGTTTAAATGCATACCCAAAGGGTTGCATTAATAATGACTTCAGTACATCACCCGGATGATGGGTAGGAAATTAAATACAAGCGTAAACCGAGAGACGGGAACGCGGATTGAAAGTCAAAGGACTCGGATTATGAGTTATGACTAAAAGACTATAAAATTTCGTAAATAGAAATTTTGAATAAATATGTTCAACTATTTTGAGGTTGAACGGGTTGAATAAAGAATGAAGTTTGATTGTTTATAAGTGAAGGATTTCACATTAACAAGTCAAACGGGTTGAATATAATATAATGTCGGACGGCATAAGTAAGCGCAAGCCGGATAACGGTGGGCATAAGACGAACCGACGCATAAATGACGTGAGAAGTCATAGAGTCGGGAGAATGATCCGAAATAAAATGATTGTAGTCACGAACTACAGTCAAGATTAAGGGATCTTAAACTTGAAACCAAATGATTTTCAAACATAAACAAGGTGCCTTGACACCAAACATGTATTTAAAAAAAATGACATGAGTAAAGAAATGATCTACGGGATCATCATAACTTTCGGGTTATAAACAGTGTAAAGGTCTACGGGACCAAAATGACTTTGAGTCATAAACGAAAAGAAAAGAACTATAGAGGCCTCGCCTTAATAAGGTGAAAGCCTAATGAAATAGCCCACGAGGCTAAGAGAAAGGACCTACGGGTGATTTAAATAAAGCGTGGGAATTGGTTACGATTCCCCACGTAAAATAAGAATAGAAAAGAATAAATTCTTAGCTGTCAATTTCTTGATATGAGTAATTGACATAAGTTAAAGAGAAAACGTTAAACTAAAATTCAGTTTTAGTAAGAAATAACGTTTTCACAAATATGAATATTATGATAGGAATTGAAATATTAAATATTAAAAGATACAGGTCTTGACACCGATAAGTGTAAGACGATATATTCGAAAAGAAATATTTTCGATAATGAAAGGTTGAAATAAACCTAAACATGACGTGACGCGATCACGGTCAAGAAAGGTAATGTGAAATATAATCACATTGTAGCCTTAGTAATGGGTATAAAGTAACTAGACTAACAAGTCTAGTTAGTGAGACAGGTTAAGGTCAAAATACAAATTAAGAATTTGGTTAATACGCTATTTATTATAAGAATAGCGTGGAATAAATAAAATCAATAGATTTACATGATCAAGTGGCCAAATTGGCAACTTGGTCAAGTAAACAACAAAGGTATATAGATACAAGATAAAAGTGACGGCCCATGAGACCTCACTAACGGAGAATACTGATCACCTATATTGAGGGATCATAAGACAACACAAATGAAGTGTCGGGAAATTAAATCGAACAAATGCCCGATTAAAGGATAAAACTATAAGGTATGTGGTAATATGCTTTATAGAAATTCGATTTGTTCTTAAGCGGTGGATTCCGTATGAATGAACCGAATGAATAAATTTAAAAACAATGGAATTTGGTTGTTAAAAGTGAAAGATTTCACTAAGGACCTTTAAATGGATTAAAATAACGGATTCACGAAGAGTCCGAAGGTATAAAAACGATGGATCTCGCTAAGTTAATTAAACTAGTCGAAATAACGAAATTAAGTTATTTTGAGTTGTATTAATTCGTATGAGATACGTATATGCTTTGTAACCAAATATATATTACTATACTTTTCTGGTAGTACTAACAATTGGTTAAAATATAAGCGATACTCAATTGATTATCAAGATCAAGTGCATTAAGTTTAAACTCAATGAACTATGTAAGAAAGGTTTCGAGGACGAAACCTCTTTAAGGGGGTAGACTTGTAACACCCCGAAAACGGGTTTGGTAATCAAACCACGTTAATACTAAAAGACGGGTAAAGTACCGTTAGTGGTAAAATTAACCCGGAAAATATTAGGATTTATATAACTAAACCTAATATTTAATAAAAAGGGAAAAGAATGCTTTTGAGAAAAAAAAGTTTACAGAAGGCCCAAGTTAATGGGACTTAAAATAAACTTAGCCATAATTTCCCCGAACTCACCAAATTAACTAGGAATGTTCAACCTAGTTAATAAGTGGGAATATTGTTAGAAATAAGTAAGTTGTGGCTTACTTAATAACTAACCAAACATAAGTTGTCAAATTGGATAAACTTGAAAGTTTAATTATAAAAGAAACTTAAAACAAAACACATACACACTTAGTGTGTGTTCTGTGATTGACATCAGGAAGCTCCCAGGAGCCTCAAACCCTAATTCCAACATAATCATCAAATTGAAGGGCCAAATGACTTTCAAATTCACAATTGAACATGAATTATTGATCACCCAAGCTAGGGGATCATAAGGTATGCCAAATTTTGATGATTTATGAAGTTGTGAAATTTGAATAATCATCATAATCGCGAATTATGAATGGATTATTGAAGCTATGATTGAATTAGTGATGTATACTTGCTTAGGAACAAAACCCTAAGTGAAAATTATACATATGATGCTAAGAATTGAATGATTTGATGATTTACCACACTAGGATAAGTGGGTTTTAATCATGTGATGAAGTTGATGATATAATTTTGATTAGGATCATCATATCTGATATTAATAAGATGATACTTGAACAATTTAGGTGTTTAAGTATAAAAATCATACTTTCTAAGTAATGAGTTTAGTATGATAAGATGAAAGAATCGATGATATATTCATATTGAATGATGTATGATATTGTTATGTGTTAAAAGTGATCAAAGTTGTGTGAAATTGATGAAATTCGATTACATGAACTTGGTAAATAACATGGCTAAAGACGGTAGCATAAGAATGATGCTTACCGAATAATTGACCAAGTAATTAAACGAATAGTTGAGCTACTTCGTGTAATTATTATCCCTTATATTAATAAAGCAAGCTTATGAATAGTATTAGGACACTTTGGTAATTTCATCATACAACAGTACACCCCATCGTGACTTCTTCATCCTCTCCACCATTTCTCATCTAACAAACCCTCACACCATCATCTTCAACTCTCTCTTGCCTGAATACAGTGTCGTACACAACACCCCCTTTCCCTTTTCTCTTCGTCTTCTCTGGTTCGTAATCCGACAACCCTCTAAACCCTCTTTCCTTGAACTGTTTCACCCACTCCTCCATTTCTGTTCGATGAAAGACCGGCCACCACCATTTCGGTGGTGGCGTATGGCGGCGACTGCACAAGACGAGAGAAGAGAGAGAAACGAAGAGCGTGAGATAAGAGAAAGAGAAATCAGAGACGGCGACGATCCGCCGTCAGCGGCGGAGCCGCGACGGCGGCAGCGATGTTTGGCCGACAATGTTTACGGTAACACCCTCTGCTACTTCTCATTCTATTCCTTTTTTTTATTAAATGTCCGATAATGTTCTGTTGGTTGTTCACTCGGTTCTGGTTTCGGGTTTCCGTTCACTCGAGCCTCGGGTCAGCGATTTCGGTTCAGTCCTCATCAAGACGACGTGGTGTCTTGGCTCGGTTCATTTTTGGACCCTATCTCGGTTCGGTTCAGGTTAGAAGCTGATGTGGGTTATGTTTATTCAAGTTAACAAATTCGAGTATCTTTCTAATCAAGTTCATGTTACGGTTCAACTTCATTTCGGTAGACTTAGGTCAGCTCAGCTTTGGTTCGGTTCGACAAGTCAACATCAGTCAGCATTGATTCGGGTCAGCTTAGGTCTCAGCTCAAGTGCGTGTCTCGGTGCTGCTCGGTTCAACCCGGTTTGACTCGGTATAACGCGTATGTTAATTTCACTATTTTGTATTTTGTATTGTTTTAAATCGCGGAACCAAAACTTTAAGTGAGTTGTGAACATAATAAAAGTGTATATATACATATTTATGTTGTTTGGTCATTGGTTATTGAGTTTTAATCATATAAATCGACAACATGCCTTGTCAGAATTGTCCAAAAACAGAGGAAACTTTGTCCGTTAACAGGCGAAAGTTGCAGCCAAGCGAATGTTACTAAACATGGCTCCAAGTAAGTTCTCTTGATCTTAATTTATGGGTTTGCTACAAAAATTTATCAGTTGTTTGCCACTGATGGAGTTATCTATATGGGTTTGTTACAAAAATTTATTACAAACTCTTTTTTCAAAACTTGTCCTAACTCACACCCATGTAAGCAAATATTAATCAAACTCAAATACAAAAAAAAAGTAAAAGATTAACAAACAGAACAATTAATGTACACATCAACATTCCTGTTAAACCTAGAAAAACTTCAATCACATATGTTATTATGGCCCAAATTCAATAACAGGTTCACTACTTTTGGCTAAATTTTTTTTGGGTCCTATCATTTCTAAAGCTAAATTTAAAACCGAAAACCGACCCATCCAACCCATACGAAAAAAGCGAAAACCGAACCTTCGGTTTGCACACAAAGCCAACCTATGCACGCCCATATTAAACCTAATTGAACCACACAAACTAACTATACTTTAAAGTTCAAACAGAACCATATCAAACCAAGTCTCTGACTCTCTGGTGTCAAAACAAAACAAACCTAATCCACATTTCCACGTTAATCATTTAAATAATCCAAAAAAAATATGAAAAACACAAACTAAACATACAGAATTTGCACCAATATTGAGTAAAACAAACAATGATAATTGTCAATTATCAAATGGGGTCGTTGAACTAAAACCTCGTAGTGATTTTAAAACACATGTAAACACAGACTAAATAACCAAAGAAGTTGTAAACACAGACTAAATAAACAAAGAAGTTTGCCGCAACGCGGCTAAGGTGATAAACCTAGTTTATGTTAATAGGCAGTTGACTATAAAAAGTCAAACTGACCAATGATATGATCGAATGATAAATTCGACATGAGAAGTGTAGGATGGTATAGTCGTAAATGATTATGACTAATCTAACCATCTTGCAAATTTCAATGTTAGTTTGACGCTTAACAAGCTAGGTGGAAGCTTGGGAATGAAGCGGGTCGAACGAAGCAAGTATGAAGAAAAGCATAAGCATGATGCAAGGTAAGTAAAGGTTACACCTTTTATTTAATACCTATTGGTTTTATAGTTTATGAATAATAAAAAGTCATGTTTGAATTTTGATGTTCCGACACGACATGTGCGGGTCGGAACAAAGACAATGATAATAAACCTTGTTTCATGGTTAAAGAAGACTATTACGGTTGTTTAGTCATGAAATGACTAATAGATAATGAGTTTTAAATGGTTACCTTATAGGGTAAACCAACATAAATAATAAGGGTACAGTCACTCGTTGGTGACAACCGTTAGTTATGGAAAGACACTTTATGGCGTAAGCTATAATGGGTCAAAAGAATCAAGAAATGGATTATAAGTAAAATGATCGTACGCTGTAAACCGGAACGAGTCATGTAGATGAGATGGTAATAAATACCATCTCATAAAGATACATGGTCATTTAGACCAAACGGGACAAACGGTGAAAATATCACCCTTTGACAATATCGACTAATGATTTTTGTCGAGTTGTATAATTACAGGAGTAAATATCGAATGGATATTTGCATCACTATTACTTAGCGATTATTACGGCAAAGTATTAAAAACGGGTCAATATATTGATCCGAGTCAGGTATGTATAATAGGTCAACTCATCAATTAGAACTTGAGGTTCTATGAGAGTTAGACAAGTCAAAAATGGACAATTGGTTATCTTTTTAGATAAACCGAATGATTTAAATTATAGTCATTATGTTTTGAAAGCATAATGATTATTCCAAACAAGATCATAAGTTTTAAAAGTGTGATTTTGGTCGAACATGGCTTTAAAAGTCCTTCGTCGTAATAGAAGAGGTAAAAGTGACCAAAATGCCCTTATAATTCAAATTGAGCAAACGACCCTTAAAGGTTGTTTGGAAATGAGTTTTGTAATCAAATAAATACTTGGAATAAGTATAAAAAGCGAAAGATGTCAATCTTTAGGTCAAATGACTCTATATGAGTCTTTGTCGTAAAATGATAATCCGAGGGATAAAACTCGGAATATATAGATCTCCACATTAAATCCACCACAAATATAGTTTTGGTGGAAGATTACTTGATAAGAAATGTGGAAATAGGAAGCTAGAAACGAACGAAAGCGATTCGTGTTTAAAATATACTCAAATACCCTTAACGGGTCAAAATAAGTATATAAGCAAAAAGGGGTTAAATATGCATATAAACCCGTGATTTGAACCTAATACAATAGAAAACAATTACAACATAAAGTTCATGATCATTGGAAAGCGACAAATAAGTTTGTTTGATAAAATCATGAACGGCTCAATAAAAGTTGTAAAAATATATTAATCCGAAGACTTAAAAGTCTCAAAATTTATTAATCCGGAAGTCGGATTTTAACTCCATATGATGGAGAATCGAATTACGATCACGTAGGAAGAAATGTGACGAAAAACGAATAAAAAATGAACGAGTTATGTTCGTTTCCGTGAGAAATAGTTTGGCTGAGAATATGCAGCTGCAAATAAGGACCATTCTGTCGAAACCATGGCCTCGCGTCACGCGACGGCATAAGTTTATCATGGTCGCGGCCCACGACACTTGTCGCGCCACGCGACATTGACATCTAATCCCGTCGCGGCACGCGACGGGTGTAAGTTGCTGCATTTTGTTGCTGTTTCATTGTTTGACATTACGAACTTGTTTAAACTAGTTTCTAATGTCATTATAACTAAACATTTCGTGTTTTATGAAATGTAGGTATACAATAAAGTACCGGAGGGTGATCAAGCTCGATAATGAACCGAACACGATAAAGACTTAAGCTTCCGCGGCATGCTTCGTCGGCACGTTTTAAGTGGCGAATTGATATACAAGATGTTTAAATGTTTTATTTCTTAAAATGTTTTAACAAACTCGTATTTTAAGTGTATGTTTAACCGTAACTACACTATTATGGTCGGAATTATATGAAAATCGTATAAAATGGATTAAGGGTCTTACATCGTATGAACACAGAAGAAGGAAGAAGATGATCTATGGTGTGTGTTTGTTGAGGGTCTCAGAGGGTTATAGCGAAACTATATGGGATGTATAAGGTGTGGTGATTAAGCTACGTGGGTGAAATTATAAATGTACCCCTAAATTTAATAGTTAAACTAACTGTTGACTAACGGTTGAGGCATTAGGTAATGAAATATCCACGTTGGGGAGTTAGAGGGCAAAAACTGGAAGAGAGGGAGTTAGTGGGCAATCTGGACCAAACCTCAGGGAGGCTAATTGCACTTTACTCTAAACAAAATAAAAAAGAATTAAATTTATAAAAAAGTTTAAAGAACCAATATATGTTAAAATTAATTTTATTACACTTCAAGGGTTGTATGGTATCTCTATTATAGTTCGTGAGTCGAATTGTAAATAGTTTATAGAAAAATAATTATTATTAAAATTCTGTATAATAAATCTATTAAAGTTCAGAGGTATAAACGTAAATCATTTATAAAAAAGAGTTGTTAGATTTTAGGGATCGTATGATTACTCTATTAAAATTCAAGGTTAAAAACATAAATTAGTTAAAGAAAAAAATCAATAATATTGTACACCTAGATAAATCTATATATATACTATATAAAGGAAAAGTGACGTACAAGAAAGGAAAAGCGACGTACAAGAATGTAATTTTACATCATGTACAACATTGGAAGCAGCATATACAACACTTTGTAAGCAGAGAAAATAGGAAAGTATTTGGTATTTTAAGACGCTACAAGGGTAGCCTAGGGATTTCACTCCTAATGTTCCTTCATTTTCCATCATCGATTGAAATCGAATGCGATCTTTTGGTATTCGCCGTCCCCATCTACCCTATAACCTGATTTTTAATTCTTAAAGCTTCTATCAATGTCGATGAATATCATCTTCCCCCTAATCAAAGATCATATGTCCCACTCGGGTTTCTGTTCGAGGTAGCAACTTCTGCTTATCAAGTAATCTTTAACTCTTTTCCATGATTATTCTTCAATAATACGACCTAATTTGACCTAAAACACATGTTCGAGGTGCATATCTTGAAGATCTATACTAGGCACGAGAGCATTTGTAAGATTTTTGAGATTTCCACGTTTCTTGATTGGCAATCATATTTTACTTATATTATTAATTAATGAATTTTGACTCCTTAGTATACAAGGGTGAACAGTAGGGGCCTCCTACAGAAGCTGTTCTTGAAACAATTGATTGTACTGTAACAGTATATTTTATTTTTATTTAGTTTTTATGTGTTTATGTGAAGCTAGGGTTTTAAGAACATATATATTGTATAATTATATGATTTTTATGTATATTAGGAGTTATGATTAATATATGTAGTTGCTGAGAGATTGTTAGGTTACAGGATTAGGGCTAGGTTTTAGGTTTTTTACTAGATTATGTAGATGAAAACAATTCATTTTGATTCAAGCATAAGTCAGGCTCATTGCTGAATTTGAATTTTTGTCTCCAATGGAGATTGATTTTGTGTTTACTTTTAATTTATTCTTCAGTTCATCAGGATTAAAGTCATGAAGAAGGAATGGTTTGAAGGGAAAGAGTGTCTTGATATTGGCAGCAATAATGGATTAATAACAATTACAATTGGTAATCATTAATATACAGGTTTTGGTTAAATGAATTATCATCAGTTAGTTTTTTTTTTTTTTTTTTTTTTTGTACATGGTTTTGAATACTGATGGTTCATTCATTAATGATGCTGAGCTCGTGTCTGGTGACTGAAGCTACTTTTTCATTTTGTCATTGTTACACTATACGGAGTGGGGGGCATGAAAAGTGGCCGTTGTGCGACACGTGGACGCTACGCCAGCACGTGTCAGAATAGTGGCGTGGTGCAAAAAGCTGGAGGAGTGGGAGGGGGCGCGAAAGGGCGGCGTTATTTGACGTGTGGCACACACTTTGTCGGTTCTTCACTTTCTTCTTAGAGGTATTGATTGATCAGGCTTTTTATGTTGTTGGTGATGACTGAAATGATAGGATTTAAAGTTAATTGGCCTTATCAGTTTAGTTTGATTGCTGTTAGTAATAAAACCTCCTAATTCATTTAAAGTAAACAAAAAAGATAATTCTTGAACCTTTTGAATTATCTCACTTGAATAAAAATACTTGTAATTGATATGTTGATATTGACATTCTTGTTGCACTCCTGGTGCTCTATAATACCTAAGTGGAGTCATTCTTTTTGAGGAAACTCTCTACCAGAAGACAACTACAGGTACTATATTATATGAAGTTACGCAAACTGCAAAAAAATTGCAACGCATTGTTCTCTTTTAACGATCCATAGTTAGCATACCTTTTGTTTCCAAATTATGAACTCGTACTATCTTATTCAACATGTGTACTAAATACTATTTTTTGTCATTAATATGGCTAAGAAAAATGTGTGTATGTACCGATAAAAGGCAACCGGTATATGGAAAGCAATATATGAGAGGTGATTCATTTTTTACGTGAATTGTTTTTGGACAAAAGGCTTGTTAGTTTATAAATTATAATCATCTTTCATTGCTTTTAAATGTGTCAACTGGCTCTCGAATTTTTAATTTTAGATTTAACGTTAACAAATTGATTACAGGTAAGCCAAGTATGGATGTTATGAAGGAAGTTGGAATCCTCTTTGGTATAAAGGTTGACAAGGGTACAATCGAACTTGCTGAACCAATGGTGAGACCACAGCCCCATGTCTAGATGGTCTAGCCCAGCGATGTGCTAAATACTACTCAGCCGGTTCCTGGTTTGCCAAGTGGCATGCAGTTCTTAAGATCGGGCCGAAAGAGCCACAGTTGCATCACATGTAAGAACTTAAACTCCTCATCTCCCATGTTCTTTTAACCGTCAATCATTTGTTCTTGCTCAACACCAGGATACATTATTATTTCATATTAACTGAAACTCTTCATGAATAGTGGGGTCTGCTTACATGCAGCCACTGAAGTCGTTCGCTTGACGCCCACTGCGCATTCGTCGAGTAAATCCGCAGAAGAAATGCCTGCTATCATTAATTTCATCTTCATTCCACCTGCTTATTTATGAAAAAGGTCCATCACTAATTCATTAATTTCATTTTAATTTTTGCAACTTTAATATATCTTTAATTCACTAATTTGTCTCAAATCAGCAAACTTTTCATATGGGTTTTGTCTTGATCATAAAAAAAACACGTTATATGCTTTATTAATGATGCAATTACTGAGTATATGTCATAAACTTGTGGTTGCCGAGTAAGCATCTGATAGCATTTTACATATGCAGGAATATCTACTTCTTATGGAATACATGATTTTTGAGGCCCAAAAGGACTTTGGACTCTTCATGGCCATAATCATACTTCCAAATGTTGGTAAATTGTCATACCATATGAAGTAAATATTAACGAGCTACTCTGTAGAGGAGAGAATGATAACAATATAAGAAAAGAACATGAAAAAAAGATGCAAAAAGTAAAAGACCATGTTTATGTGATCTTTTATATGGATTGTAACGCGAGGGAAAATGTGTGCGTTAAGCATCTTTGCTCTTTCATTGTGCAACACCAAGTGCTACTCTCATATGTCTTTGGTTGAATTGGAAGGGGATGGTGTTTGAAGTTTGTTATCAGCCAGGTTAAAATCAAATTTAGTGCCTTTTTTTATGAAAGCTGTATTTTTTTTCTTTTCATTTTTTTTTACTTTGTTTTTTTTTTCTATTTGCGTGTGCTGTTTAGATTGTAGATAGCCTTCATCTACGTTCGGGAATACTGAGGCAAAGGTGTTTTAAATTGCATGGAAATTCATTTAGGGGGTTTGCCCTTCGTCTGGCACAGAGTAAGTTGTTTTTCAAAATGGATTGGGTAACTGGTAAAATGGATTAGGTCGGATTTGGTTGACTTGGATCTCTTTTGTCCAAATCTGTTAATTATGTTGTATCAAGCTAAATAGGAATGCTAGACTTGTGTTATTTTAATAATAATGTAACTTTTTAAATAAATTAATGTTAATTTTGACCCATTCGACATGTTTCCTATTAAGCTATTTCTTATTTTTTCAAGTGTATCTGTTAGATAAAACCTGACATGAATGAGCCCATTCATAAGTGAATGTGTTGAATTGCCAGATCTAGCTTCTATTTATGAATTCAAGATTATTATGGGTTAAATAATCTGGTTGATACTAGCTACATCAAATGTGATTATCAAATGATACGGTGTAATCACAATTAAGTACAGTGATTACCTTACATTTTTATTTTGTTATTTAAGTATTACATAATCACTTTCACCACATCCAAGCTACCCCTAGATGCCATGTATACATTAAAAATGTATCCTGGCATTGTTTTTATATATTTTATTTTTTTTAGTTTAGCTTAACACAAGTTGCGTGTGTTGTGACATGTTACGCAGCTGTCCCCTACAATTCTAAAATATGAGGGAGCGCCAATTTATCGTGCTTCTAAGCAAGCATACTGGAGAATTGATTGTAATTTTCCAGGGGCATACCATGCTGGGTTCAATAGTGAAGAGGCTGTCAACATGGCCCCATGAATTGGCTACAACACAGGCAAGTTGCAGTTGAGCTTTATTGTTATGTCTGGTGCAGCGCTCTTAGTAACCAACTTCTAAGAGGGTTATAGAGAGAGAAAATCGGGAACCAAAGAGACAGAGAGAGAGAAATCAGGTGGGGATCGAGAGGGAAAATTGAGAGGTATGACGATAGGGATGGTGATGCTAACGAGAGGTGGTGGCTGTGGAATGTGGAGTGGTGAAAATGCAGTGGCGAAAGGTGGTGCTACTTAAGCAGAACAAGGGTGCTACTTAAGCAGAACAAAATTAGTTGTCGTTAGTAGCATTGCTGATAGCAGCTCTAAGGAAATTAATGGTGGTGTGTAGTGTTGATCATCGACATTCGACATGATCATATCTCAGCTCAACATCAGATGGAAATAGAATGCCCCACAAATGTTCAACATTTAACAGATGTTGCTTTCATAGATTCATTGACGAATTTGCAAAAGTTTATCAAGAGCTCAATTATGTCCAGGTTGGTTTTCTCTACTAATCATGTATGCTCTTGTATTTCATTAGTTGTAGTGTTTGGATGTGTAACTTGAATTAAAAGTTGATCATTAGCTGTAATAAAACAGTTTGTAGGAGGTGGTGCCTGGATGTGCCTTTCCTTTTTGAAACCAGACTAATTAGATGGATCAGTTACTTTAGTGTTTGGAAAATTTGATTCTCAAACAAATTAATCACAAAAAATGAATTTTTTTTTTGTAAAAACAGAGGTAATTTTGTGATATGGGAGTAAAATCTCTGAAATTAGATTAAAAAAAGAAGGGGTACTTTCGTTGCAACTAGAATGTACCCGCGGCAACGCGTGGGCATTCCCACTAGGAATACTATTACCTACAAACTAAAGCCACATATAGACCAATAAAAGATTATTACTGTTTACATTTGAAAATGTTATTATATAGAAGGTATAAACGTAAATCGTTTATAAAAAAGAGTTATTAAATTATAGGGGTCGTATAATTACTCTATTAAAATTCAAAGTTAAAAACGTAAATTAATTAAAGAAAAAAAATCAATAAGGTTGTACACCTAGAAAAGTAATAATATTACCTAGAAATTAAACCATATAAACCAATATAGAATTATTACTGTTTACATTTGAAAATATTATTATATAGAATAAAAGTTATGTAAGATAAATATAATTTTAGATGTTAAGTATCATATTTATACAATACCGTATAATAATTCAAACTCGTGAGTTTTTCCCGCGCTTTGCGGCGAGGATCATTATCTATTTAGTTCGTTATGATACCGGTACTTGTTATAGTAATTGAAAGAGAAACCTGAACATCGATTGAAAACAATAAAAACGAATGTTGATACCGGTACCGATGTTTTTCAGTTGATATCGGTTCGGTTGTTTTGCGTTCTATGTTTATTTTTTTCAACAATGTGATATGAATTCTGTTGTAGACAGATATTGTGCCGTTATCGTACCAAACCTAACCGAAACCGG
>JARYGA010004202.1:0-66584 GCA_030545235.1 Helianthus tuberosus | reverse complement strand
TCCTTGTTGTGAGGGCGTCGACTCAATCACGACTTCATCTTCCTTCTCAGACACAATCACTTCCACTTCGCTATCAGAGTCGATTTCTTCTTCACTAGAGTCTGATTCTGAATCAGAATCAAGTATCTCAGTTTCAACCTCAGCTCTGTTTGTAGCCACTTGCTGTACTTGTTGTACATTATGTTCTTCAGCTATTTATGCATTTATCGATTGAGGAGCTGGTACAACTGGTACTGCAGTCACAACATCGCTAAATCTTCCGTGCTTCTCAAGTGCAAATTTTCCAATGAAGTTGTGCTGTTTGGCTCTGTAAGCATTTTCAAAGCAGCCGGGCCCCATTGGCTTCAAGTTTATATAATTAGGGCCCTTGACCAACTCTGGGTGTTTCTCATCGAGGATCAACTGGATGAATCTTGGATAAAGCATAAAGATCTTCTTCTTTGGGTCTTCGAGCATCTTCTTCATGTTGTCAAAAATAAACTCCGAAAAATTGTAATCCCAACCGTTGACCAAAGCCACCAGTGCACTGGTCTGTGTCTTGTTCAGCTAATCGAAACCACCTTTGTTCTCTGCAATGCACTGCAGGAACATATGCACCAATAGCCTCCAGTATGGTGGGAATAGTTTCTTTAGTACACGGTGGGATAACCTCCTTCATAGCTCGTCCTCCGAAGTGCGGCAAGTACTCTGCTTTGCTCAAATGAGGTCGGATGTTGCGGTTAATCTCCAAACCATAGCACTTCCTGATTAATAGCTTCTGTAATGATGATCTCCTTTTTCTGCACTATAGCTTCGATGGCTCCTACTCCATTAGCACCCCTTATGTTTACCTTTGCAGTGTTCCAAAAAGAGTTGATATAGTTGTTGCAGATCACCAGCTCTATCCATAATGCATGAGTAATCGGGCAGTTGTTCAAACCGGTCATCAGCGAGCCAAACATCTTCGCATATTCGGCAGGAGGATCAGAAAGATATCCAGCCTGGTTGTGAAAGAGCTCCACTTCCAGCTGTCGTTGGTTTTGTTCTTGCATCATAACTTGCGCCATTATCTGCACGAAACATCCAGATGTTAAGCCTTTTCAATGAAAGTTAACCTTCATTGGAAACGTCGACGAGTCAACAAAGTCAACAAGTCAACAATCCAAATGATGGTCAACAGGTCAGAAACAAGCAGTCAACAAGCAGTCCAGGTCAACAGGTCAAAGTTCCAGTTCAAGTGAGGGTTCAGGATGATCAGGGTTCATCTCGGATGAATCTCCTTGTCCGAGATGATGCTATCTTCTTGTCCGAGATGATCCGGGATGGGATCTTCTTGTCCGAGATCATCCGAGATGGGATTTCCTTGTCCGAGATGATGTACCTTTAGTCCGATATGGAGTCGAGATGATTCAAGATGATTCGAGACAGATGTTCGAGATGACTCGAGACAGATGTTCGAGAGAGAATTCCTTTGTGATCCGAGATGCTTGATCAGACTTGGTTCGAGATATGTGTCTCGAATCATGTCTGATTGTACTTTTATATTCATCTCGATTGGGCCAATGGGCCAGGCCCATATCGGATGACTAATCCGAGATGATGGGCATGTTCAGACTTTGACTTTGACTTTGTTATTTGTCAAAACAAGTGGGCCTCATCCGAGATAGTGGGCCATGCCAGATCATTATTTTAATAATATTTTTTCAAGACAGAACATACCCCTTTCAAAATCAACGATTCAACCCACCGAGCAACCTTTTGTTATCAATAGTATAATCTATACTATATTATAAAGCATGTTAGAAGGACGACTTAAGGTAATTTGCCACTTCCCTTAAAACACCTTTCAAGCATGATGTATAAGTCTTTTAAGCACAACTAACACAATTATATCCTCACTTTCCAATAATACCCTTATAAAAACAAACAAAAACACACAGATCATGATCCTACCATCCATCACTTCACATGGATCATGATCCTACCATCCATTACTCTTCACACGGATCATGATCCCTATTTTCTACTCGCCAAATAAAGCTTCCAAAACATTTCCCCCAAATTGTCAAACTCCTCTCTCTGCATTTTCAAATTTTGAATTCCCAAATGAAAAGAGAGGAGAGGGAGACAGAGAGAGAACGAGAAATAGAAAGAGAGGTGATGGAGAAGGAGAGCCGACTACCTTAGGGTTTATGTCACCGAAGCAGAACAGATGACGGCTAGGGTTTCACGTCTAACCCCGACGACGACGGTTAAGGTTGCTTCTCCAGTAGCAACATAAGGAGGCTGAGATGATGAGCTGAAGTGTGGATGAATGACTGTTATGGTTCACTAGGGTCAATAGCCGCACCCCATATGACGGATATTACAGATCTATTGTCGGAGGAGCTTATGGCGATGTGAGTAATTTCTTTATATTATAATAGCTGTAATATTATTGTTATAAGTTGTAACTTTGTTTGATTTTTGTTTGAATTCACCATCTCAGATTCATGATTACAAGTAGTGGTAGTTATATTAATCACTCTATTTTTTCTACTTATTTAACTGATGGGATCGTTGATTAGGGTTTTTGTTGGTGATGAACAACTTATTGGCTTGCTGTCGTGACAGTAAAGTACTTCGAGCGACCTTTCAAATTCAGTTCATTGTAAATAATCAAGTAACCCATTTGATTTTGTGGTTTATGATATTAGCATCTAAGATTGCACACAACTTGTTTGATATGAAGTCCACGTTTTAAATGAGCCAGAAGCCCTAGCAACGGAGTCGGTGATTTTTTTTGCTATAAGTTTTTTGAATCTTAAAACAAGAGTTATGTGTTTGATTTTCTTTTTTTTTTTGCTGATATGACAGCAATGTGATTAGTAAAAAGAGTTTTGATGATCAAGAGTTGAGGCCAGAATTGCATCAGAAGAGATATCAAGATTTAGTTCTTGTAACCTTAAAGACCCATTGTAAGTATCATCTTCTTTCTTATAACTCTATTTTTGAAGTATAGCTTAGAAGTGGGTAATATCAGTTTTGGTTGAACTTAGATGTTATATGATATTATCTACTTTAAAATCCACATATGTTATGTTTATATATCATTGGAAATCATCAAGTATATTGTTCAATGAAATTTTGGGTAGAAAAAAGAACTAGGGTTCTTTAACAATTTTTGGGTTTTGAACTATAACATATTTACATGCTCTTAAGGTTAAAACATGTTTGAACAAATAGAATTGGGCTTTAACGACAATAAACCATTTTAAAATTTTGAAGTTTAATACGCTTATAAGGTGTTTGATGAAATCCCTCAAATAAGAACTTTGTAAATTTTAAATGGTTTCTAAACAAAGTTTTTTCGTATATAAAAAGTGTCATGTATGAGTCACAATCTTGGTGGACTCAAGTTTTATAATAAAAAAACAAGCACTATTAATTTTTATGTTAGTTATTTTTTATTTTAGAGGATAATTTAGGTGTTTTTACTTTGTAGTAGTGGATATGTAGATCTGTTATTTGTGGTTTATGTTAAGAAAATTTACTTTTTCGGTTGATTGTTGCAGATCTGAACAACTACAAGAACAACAAGATGTTCATCGGTTAGTTTTTTCCTTTATTTTACCTAAATTCGTTCAACTTTTAGCTTTAGTTGGATTAGTTTTTTGGGTTTGTTTTAAATGCTGGATATTTCAGAACCCTTAACCAAGATTTGAGATTTAAGAAAGTTTACTTTTTCGGTCAATGTTTAGTGAAATATTTTTTGATGATAGATTCAGCTGGATGTTTGGACAAAGGAATTAGAAGCTGCTGGATTAAAGGCCAACTTGACAACATTAGTCTCTGAGGTTCAAAGTTTTAACATTTTGTGTGAACCGAGAAGGGAAGCTGAAGATTCTTTAAAGAAAGAATGGAAAACAGTTGAAGAGTTTGATGCTTGAAGATTAGAACTCAAGTCCATCTAAATAGAGTTCACCAATTCCTACACATCTGAGTAAGTTGCTTAAAAAGATCATAGTATTATATGCTTGCATTAAATTGAAAGGCCCCAAATTTTTGCAGCAAGTCCTATTACTTTGATTATCAAATTTTTTTTATTAAAAAAAAACCATTTTGGTTCAGCTGAGATTGGGTTTTTGTCACACCCCAACCAATGGAGGAATCATCTGAGTGAGACGAAATAGATTGCAAGAGACTTCATAACACTATTTGTGACAATATTTAATAAACCCGTTTCATTTCATAATTTCAAATTGTCAAACATTACATAAATTTCAAATAACAACATATTCAAAACATAATAATAACAAAATTTGATACAACATATTAAACCTAGCACGTCTATATGTGTATCTAAGCATCGTCGCTACTTCATTTCATAGCAATCATCATCCTTAACCTGTAACATATTTAAAATAAAGTTCAATGCAAAAGAAAAGGCGAGTACACAAGGTTTAAATAAGTATAGCATAAGTATAAAAGCATTTTCTCGAATCCACATGGCAATTTGTAAACAAGGTAACTAGCATGCATCACAATATGTCAAACCCAAGTGTCCACTAGTATTTAGCATCACTCGCCACAAAAGTAACGAGACCGTTTTAGAATAAAGACTTAACAAGACCCCGAGGGGTGGTGTGCTACTCCTATAGCGCTATATATGTTAAGTTGAGGGCTTAGCAAAGTTAATGACATAAAGCATGTAAAATCTAGCATGAACCTAAGTAAACAAGTAACATGTATAACAGATTGAGATCATAAAGTATGTTTTAAGTGTGTGAATGTGAAGTTTGTATAATAACATGTTACAACCCGAAGGGTTTTTAAAGGTAAATGGGTCAAGTGTACTCACGGTTTTGCAAGCTTCCACTTGATAAATCCGCGAGAGTTGTTTGTTGATTAGGAGGTTGGAACACCAAGTCCTTCTACACGAAGAAAACAAGGCGTATGAGTATTGGATGATAATGGAAGATTAAGGATTTGGAGTTCAAAGTACATAAAATAGCATATAACATAAAGTAATCATCTTTAACACATAATGTTTTAGATGATGTAACCTAGTACTTTGACAAATGAACACAAATTCGTCATCAAAGGTTCGATTATTTGGAATATACATATAAGTAGTATGTAGTGTTCATTATATCATATAGGTCAAGTAGGAGGTAGGAGGATAAATCCACCATTTAGGAACCTCTTTGTATCATGGAAGTCATGTAGGAGGTAGGAAGAACAAGTCTACCATTTAGGTACCTCTAGATGTTCACCACTACACTTGATGTTATGAACATTCAAGGAGGGTCATGAGCTTACAAGTAATAATGGAATAAGAACAACTAATCTAAGAGAAAACATCAAGCAATGTGTGAATTTTCCAATAGGAGAGCCCAAGCTAAGCCTAAATCACACAATCATCAAGCTTTAGGCTTGAACATCACTTGTGGGTTAAACCCTTGAACAAAACAGAAAGTTTGTGAGGTTTACACCTCTGATTTTACATGTCTCAACCTTGTTTTTAAGCCTAACTAACAATAGATGTAGTTATAAGCATAAGGACATAGGTTTGAGATGAGATAGCTCAAGTTTAATCAAGTTTAACAAAGTATGAATCAATAACAGAAAAATCAGTCAACTTTGGAGCCTTTTTGGTGACATTCCAGACCTTGGTTTTCTATGAAAAACCTATGGAAATGTTCCAAAGGTTAATCCAAGTAAGTAGGAAAAAGAATCAAGTGAAACGGTTAAGAAATGAGTGAGTTAGGCTCACTTTTGTAAGATGTGCTGAATCTGTCCGAACTCCTGGAATCAGCTACGGTTTTGTGTGTTTGAGGGTGAATAGAGAGTGTTTAGAAAGTGAAAAATGCTTGGAGGAGGCTTGGGTTATATAGGGGATGGATTAGGGTTTCATTGGGTTGGGCTTTGGAAGTGTTTAGAAGGGTTAATCATTGAAACAAGCCCACAAAACTCAGCCCAAGGGGGCTGTTTTGGGTGCTGAATTCAGCCCTACATTTCCTTTATATTTATTTTTTTAAACATTAAAATGTGTAATTTTTGCTGATTAAGTTAAGTAATTAATATGTAACAATGTTCCCCTAACTTGTAACACGGTATAACATGAAATAAAACGCGATTTAACTAGACAAAAAGTGTGATGTATAAGTATGTCACATGATTGTAAGTGACAAGTATATGTAACATATTAGATGATTAATCATTGTGTATTTTATGTATTTAAGGTGTATCAATTATATATGTGTCAAGTATCATGTCCTAACATACATAATCAAACCTGAAGTGAGAGTTTAATCAAATAATTGAACATGGATTCGGTGTTGTAAGAACGAATGAAGCGTTGAAATGATGTAACAAGTATATGTAGCAAGTAATGAAGTGTTGAATGTGTATAAGTCTCAAAATTGAATAACCAAATGTTTTGTTTGCATGGAACGTTTAAGAATTACAAATATATGCTAGTTGTTTATGATTTAAATTTACGTTTATGTGAATTATGAATCATGTATCAAACGAATGCATGCATCAATGTATAAACATGTATAAACGATGTATAAAAGATTCATTTCATTACGATCAAAGTCTCGGATTTACAATGGCTCGAAACGAAATACGATTACAAGGATACATGACTTCCAAAAATAGAAATACAAATAAGACCTCCTAATTATGGAAAGTACGAAGAAACAGGGCATCACAGTCTCCCCTCCTTTAGGAAATTTCGTCCTGAAATTTAGGATGAAGTAACGAAAAAGTGTGGATACTTAGTCTTCATATCACTCTCGAGTTCCCAAGTGAATTCAGCTCCACGTTTTCCTTCCCATCGAACGTTAACGATAGGAATTTGACTGCGCCTCAATTTCTTGACTCCTCGGTCCATGATTTCAACGGGTTTTTCCACGAAATGTAAAGTCTCGTTGATTTGAAGATCTTCGAGTGGAACTTGAAGTCCTTCATCAGCTAGACACTTCTTTAAGTTTGAAACGTGGAAGACAGGATGAACGTTGTTGAGTTCTTCAGGTAGGTCCACTCTATACGCAACCTTGCCAATCTTTTCGAGAATCTTGAAAGGACCAATGTAGCGAGGTGAGAGTTTCCCTTTCTTACCAAATTGAACCACACCCTTCCAAGGGGATACCTTCAGAAGTACAAAGTCACCTATCTCGAATTCCAAAGGCTTGCGGCGCTTGTCGGCGTAACTCTTTTGTCAGCTCCTATCTTTCAGTAAGTTGTCTCGAACCTGTAAAATCTTGTCCGTTGGCTCTTGTATGAGCTCGGGACCATTGATTTGAACTTCACCAATCTTGTGCCAACAAATAGGCGAACGACACTTGCGACCATATAATGATTTGAAGGGTGCCATTTGAATACTCGCGTGATAACTATTGTTGTACGAGAATTCGATCAAAGGCAAGTGTGAATCCCAGGTGCCATCAAAATCAAGTACGCATGAACGAAGCATATCCTCTAAAGTTTGGATAGTACGCTCGGTTTGACCGTCTGACTGAGGATGGAAAGCGGTGCTAAAGTTCAAAACAGTACCCATAGCAGATTGAAAAGTTTGCCAAAGACGAGACGTAAAACGACCATCACGATCAGAGATAATGTCAATGGGGATACCATGATGACAGATGATTTCATCAGTGTAGACTCTAGCCAATTTCTAGACTTTTAAATCTTCACGAATGGGGAGAAAATGAGCTAATTTCATCAGTGTAGACTCTAGCCAATTTCTCGACTTTTAAATCATAACCCCCGGTTACGTATTAGATACGCTGCCCGATTGATCTAGCGCTCCGTAACGGCTGTTGAGGCTCTGCCTGACGTAGTCGTTGGAGTTCTGTCTCGGGAAGGGTATAACTAATGTAAATTTGGGTTATTATACTAATGCGTGTGCATTATTTAAAATTTATAGATTATAGCCAGGAATCCACAGGAAATTACCTAAAATAGCAATGTGAGTAATCTCCTTTTTGTAAACCTTTTTGCAAACTATTTTACAAAACCTTTATTTATTCAAATTATAATTAGCAGTGATTGAGTCTTTGTAATTCTTCAATTACTGCCGGTATGTTGGGATTTTGTATACAAAATGTGGAACACGTTACCATTGGACAACGAGGTAGCCAATGTGTAATATGACCCACCAGTCAGGATTGACAATACTGAATGAGTAATTGGGTAGATGTAAACATTGTAATCGCTCTCAATACTGTGAAATGATAAAACTTGTTTTGATTAAACTGGGATTCACTCGCCAGTATTTCTTGCTGATTAAATATTTTTTAAATGCGTTTCAGGTAACAAAATGTGAAAGCCAAATAGAAGCCAGCTGGAGAGCACTGAAGGCTTAGAAAAGTGCCTATAAAAGTTACCTAAATAAAAAGGAGATTTTATTAATTAGGGTTTATCCCTATAAATGTATTGTAAAGAAAACTTGGGTTTTATCCCATTTATCTATTTTAAACAATTTTGGTGTTTAACTCTGATAAAAATATTTCCTAACTACGGTCCTGATGAAAATTTCCGCTGCCAAATTAATAAACACCGTTACCATCTGACTGGTTCGCGGCTCCCGCTCCCAGGATGGGGTCGGGGGTTGTGACAGAATGTGGTATCAGAGCCACTGGTTTAAGCCATTTAGGTGTTCTTTCAATACCTAAACTTAAACATTATGTTAGGAAATTAATATAACAATTTATATGTTATTCTGTGTAGATAAATCTTAATATTCATATTATGATTTTTATGTTTTGAGTTCACAATAGGAGTGACCAATATGATTAAATGTACCCATAGGCTACTTAGGCAGATGTATTATATTTCTAATTAAATATAGCACGTGCGTTATATTTTAACTAGGCAGACACTTCTCTATTCAGAATTACACTTTATGGCCTATCATTTTTTATACCATTTATCAAGTTATATAAATAAAACCATATAAATAAGAAGAAATTATATTAATTATAAAAATACCAAAATAAATCAAAAACATAAAAATAATAGATATTCACTCTCATCCCAAACATTGTGATATTTCACGTTTCCATGTTAGGAGGAAATGGTTCGGGTTAAAAATAAATGTGTGCAAGTATAGGAATCGTACCTACCTGGTAACTTAATATTTTGGTATGATTATAAAACTCACTTTTATTTTAGAGATATGCTTTATGTATCCATAATTATTTTTGTTTTAGTTTAATAACTAATAAAATATAATATGTTACACACTCTCAAGAGAGTTTCTTTTATATATTTTGAATTTCATTAGATTTATTATCACTTTTGTTTTAAGACAAATGATTTTAAAATTCAAGTACTATTAATAATTATTAGTTACATCGTTAGTTTTATTTTATGTATATCAAGTTCATCTTCAAGATACATATAGATATATTTACTATTATTTTAATTTTTGAAGGTAAGTAGTTTTCATTATTTTAAAATTTTAGCACATAATTCTTTACTCATTTAGCATAAACACCATACTAGTATATCATATATATAGCGGGTAAACCATAGCTATGCATGGATGTGGCGTATAAAGTTTTTGTTATGTGTCCCAAACGGATCCCCTTTCCTATGTTTTTACTTTTACCTTAGGTAACCGTCCCTGTCTTCTAAATCGGTAACATCACCTCTCTATATTAGTATATTAAATTATCTCGTATAATTGATATGTTAAGTATACAGGGTATATGTTTGGCCTCACAAATTTTTATGAATATTCTGAAACTAGAATAACATAAACTTGCATTGTGGTGGCATAAAATTTGACTTTTTAAACATAGTAATTGCATCATACTATCATTGGAGTAGCACACATGTTAAAAAAAATTGAAAATAGAAATTTGGTTGTCGTGAGTCACGTTGGTTTAGCATGAATGGAAAAGGTAACATCTTTTGAATGATGTAAATGGAATATTAGATTTATTTTCAGTATAAAGTTGCCTTCTATTTTGTTTATAATATATATACATTTAAATATTGTTTATACACTTTATAGGTTTATACATGTATATAATGTAAACTAAAAATTTATTTTACATAGGATACATGTAAAATTTTATACATTTAAACCTATAACATAATTTAGAGAAAGTGTATGTTCAATAGATTATTATATATATTAATATAATCATATATAAATAATCATGTTTTTATTCTCTATCATTTAGAATATTATAAAAATAATAATTTTGATTTTTAAAAGAAGAGAAAAGATGGGCCTGATGGTTTGTACAATCGGTATATATAAAAGAGAGTAAATAATTAAATTTTAGAAGTAAAAGATGTTATAAAATGAAAACCTCTTTTCTTACCCAACTTAAATCAATAATTTAGTATTTTATTTATTTATTTTTCTTGGCACATTAAAATTTCCCTAAACGTTCTAGTTATTGTATCATTTTCAAGCTAGAATTAAAATGGATGCCCCACATAAAGATAATTGACTCAAATGTGTATTTAATACACTTATCCTTTATATAGTTTATTTAAAGATCAAATTATAGTATTAATATTATAATATCTTTAAATAAATTACTATTATTATTGTTTGACATATATATGCATATACATGTATTTACTTAATTACTCAATATATTTAGAATCAAATTTTGAAACATCAAACCTTGTATTACTTACTATGATACTTCTTTGAATAAATAATATAGTATACAATAAGTTGAGAGTTAAGTTTTAATATTTTAAACCCATATGGTTCAACCCACTATTTAAAAATGAAATTGTTCCCATGAGTCTAGAAAATTTGTATTTGATTAATTTATTTTCTTTAAATCTTTTATTGATCCATCCTTTAATTCCAAAATATTATGTTTAATAAATTTAACAAAAGTTTATTTCAATATATATTACTTTTATAAAAGGGTAAATAAAGATAGGGGAATAAGCTTGATAATTGGTACCATCGGATATATATAAATTAAAGATATTACTAAATAATTCAATATTATATATATATATATGTGTGTGTGTGTGTGTGTATTATGTAAGTTTTGATATTAACAAGAGATTTGAAATTTTATGTTTCTAAATATATACATAGAATTTCTTGATAGTATACACAATATAATAATCAAATATCTTCTAAAGATAAACATAAGAGAAAATATCACGGGCGATTCATATGAAAACATGAAGTCATATAAGAATAAATCCTGAAACGTATTATGTTTTAAAATACCATCTGTCTCAATAAAATGTCTCGTGCATCGGAATCTCATAATATATAAGCATGAATAGAGTTAGCTGTAAGCATACTCATCACATTGAACTTAGCCATAGTGTCAATAGAGACAATGATATTTTTGTCAAAACTCCATTTTCCAAACAAAAGAAAGTTACAACCATAATAATACCTATGCATAAATGAAAAGAGTTAGGATTTTGATATTTACTGGTAAACACCCAGGAGAATATTTAGACTTGAACCTAAGGAAAATGCCTTAGTATAAGCTTTGAGATAAGTTAATTACTTGTGTAGATAAAGTCTGATGGATGTTGGTATGATGTGAGGATAATGACTAGAACAGTGCAAGTATGATAAATAAGCAATAACACCTGGCCAATGTTATTTCTTGTTTATTAGTACTACTAGGTTCTAGAATTTAATCCATCATGAGAATACTAATTTCCTTATTTTTTGATGCAAGCCATAATAAATGATGAACTTTTAAAATCATGATTTGATAAAATCTATTTATAGGAAATACAATGATAATTACCTCTCCGGCAAGACTGGGTATGGTGTAGTAGACTCTCCAGCTTGTCCGGGTAAGATGGGGGTACCTCTCCGGCGAGACCGGGTAAGATGGGGTATATGTTATGTTAATGAATTCCCTAAATAGTACCATGACCTGATATCTGACCTGTTTTTGGACATATGAATCTGTTAAATATATTGACCTTATGAATGGTGTGTACATTACTATATGTGAAATATATGATTATATAGATACGTATATGTATAAGGAAAACCAAAAGCCATAATGATTGACGGTTAGGGATAAGTTACGAACAAGTGTGTCAAGGATAATTTTAGATTTATTTATCTGGAATCTCTCGTATACAATTCCGGTATCAAACAATATTTCTTTTGATCACCCGTCTCGTAACTCGTGAACGACCGGAACCCTATAAGTTGGGACGCCATCCAAAGTATAAGAATTCCCTTTGCGATTATTAATGTATTAGGAAACCTGCAACTAAAAATTGTGCTAAAACACAAAACATCTAAAAATTTACGCCAATAATAATTTTACTTTCATTAAGAACTCTTAAGAAATTAAGAGTCTCAAAACATAGAGAATAGTTATGGTCAATGTAAAGTAAAAAATTCAAAACAATGACCATAATATACGTAGCAACTAGGATTAGTGACAAACTAAAAAGTATTCCTCCATATTTTAATGAATCTCGAGGACGAGATTTAAAACAAGGTGGGGAGGATGTAACAGTTCCAATTTTTTTAAATGAAATATATAAAAACTTATATTACTAAACGGATAAATCATGGGTAAATCGACTGTTAGAAATATGAAGTACCTAGACGGGCCTAGTAACCGTTTAATAATTAAATTATAAATACATTATATTTGAACATACTCCATTTTTAATGAAACTTGGATCAAAATGTAGATAAGATTATTTTCGTTCTAATGACATATTCATTGTTTTATAAAACGTCATATTTTAGAAGTTATAAGCATTAAATGAGTAAAGCAGCTGACTTAATTATAATAAATAAAATAATAAAATAACACTAACAATTTGAATTCAAAATGCATGTAACCATATACGTGGAGCTTGTAGCATGCATGTTCCCACATACGTGGAGTTTGTAGCATGAATGTTCCCACATACGTGGAGTATGTAGCGTAAGATGTAAGCTCGAATTAAAGTGTAAATAGCATGCCAACCTCTTCATTCTCTTCTGTCCATTTTTCACTCAACTCTAATATCTTGCTTTAGTATTTCACCAATAATATTCCAAATCCCTGCCCCGTTTTAAGCATTGTAACCCCTGATCACTGATACCCTGTCCGATTGATCTAGGGCCCCGTAACAAATGTCAAGGCTCTGCCTGACTAAGTTTGTTGGGGTTCTGTCTCGTGATGTCACACCCCAACCGATGGCGGAAACATTGGGGCATGGCACTGAGCGTAACAGATTGTCCAGAAGTTTCCATAACAATTATCATTACCAATTAATTTAAAGTAACATGTCCCATACCATGTCTCAAAAGGCAAACAAATTATTACAGACAAATCTAGTCAAGTAGTTCTGTTCCGACAACTCAGATTTATACATAGATAATTTATTTATTGGTTTCTAGGACCCCATTTCCTAGCCTCGATTTCATCACAGCACAGAGAGCATCCTAGACCTTTCCTTGCCTCAAGTTCACGGCAAGCTAAGCATATAAACAACTTAAGCACCTGTCACATACGTTAAAGTAACAGTCAATACACATAGTGTAAAGGTGAGCATACAAGTTTGATAATAGCATATAGAGTTTGAAAGCGTTACGCATAACCAGCACGTACATAGTGTGAAATGAGGCATGTTAGTTATCGACATGAACCTATCGATACCAATGACTGTGGGTTGACTGCCTAAGGCAGTTCGCGATACATTCTCACCACTGTGAGCCATGTAGGTAATTGTCCTTAACAACCCCTGAGTGAACGGGTGCTGAGTCTAAACTAATAGTACTATCTTTGCTAAGGCAGGTAGACAACATTCCATGTGTAAACATAACAAACAAGCATTCATTAAGTCACGTATAACATGCGGTAACGGTTAGCGTTTAAAGTATTGTGTAGTGTGTTCGATGTGATTTTGTATAAGTAACGTATGTAACACCCAAAAGTGCGAAAAGCAAAAAAGGGATCGAGTATACTCACAGCGATGATGGATTGAAGGGAGCGCTAGAGAGTAGGGTTAGCCTGAACAGATCGATAGCATGACGATAAGCGATGCGTAAAACGGTGCAAAGTACAAGTGAGTCGGACAGCAGTTTGATAGGATGATAATCCGGTCGGATGGCCAGTCGTGCGGGTGGTAGTCCGTTCGGACGATCATTCGAGTGGATTGTTCCTTCCTTTGGAAAAGATGTGTTTGTGTATGATGGCTTGGCTTTTGAAGTTTTCGTTGTAGCATTTGAAAACATTGAAGTATCTCTACCTTTCAGGTCGGTCGATCGGACGGTCGTCCGATCGGACGGCAATCCGGTAGGTTGGCACTTCAGTGAAAACAAATCCACAGTAGGGTGGTCACTCGGTCGGATGTCCATCCGAGCGGGTGGCAACCCTTTTGTTGAACATGTTGAAAATTGTTTAAGATTTAAATGGATCAAGATGCAACCCGATCGGACGGTGGGTCGAGCGGATGGCAACCCGGTCAGATGGCAACTCGTTCCAACGACTTGATCGTGCTGTTTCTCGATCTTGCCTAAAGTGTTTTAACTTGAGCGAGATGTTGTGATGACTGGTTTAAACAATGGGAACCCTATCTCATCCCAATGACCTGACCAAACATGAATCACCCTAGTCCAACGGTGCACGGTTCGAGACGGTGGTTCATGTCCAAACCCGAAATCACTATCCTTCAGATGGAACTCGGATCTAACACTGATACATCACTACGAACGAGTAGACGTTCAGTAGTAGTTCTGATTCCCACCGGGTTTGAGTGCATTGAGTGTAAAAGAGTTGAAAGAAAGTTGGAAAACCATCTTTCACCACTTTTCATTGTGAGTATGTTTAGATCTATGAAAGATCTTTGTTTGTTTATGTGGAAATCGATTAGATCTAAGTTGTTCTTGGTGGATTGAGGCCAAAACATGAAGTTCTTCAAGAACACATGATGACGTCATCCTAGAACACCTTGAATCTTGATGATTTCACGGTTAAAAGTTAAGATTCAAAAGATAGAAAGGTGTAGGAGTGCGTGTAGATTAAGGAAGTACAAGATTTAGGACGAGATCTTACCGAAATTGTGAGAAATCGAAGGAAAAAGCGAGTAGGAGCACTGGTCGGATGTCACTTGCCAAAAGTGGAAAGAATGAAAGTGACAAGGGGTATTTATAGGATGCCCAAAGTGGAAAGGGCTGGTCGGTCGGATGGCATCTCGCCCGGGTGGCAGTCCGGCCGAGTGGCGCCTCGGTCGGATGGCACTTCGCTCGGGTGGCAGCCCGGTCGGATGGAAATCCGGCCGGCTGGCACCTGGTTCGAGTGCTCGGCACGATGAGTTTTGCCGTTTCGATTTCGATTGCGAGCGTTACGATGCGACAGAGTTTCCTAGTCAAATTACTTTTAATCCCAACTACTCATATCTCGCACTATCTCTTCTCTACCAATTATCATACTATTTCGATTGCGATTGAGTTCGATTGCGTTTGAGTTTCGATCGCGATTCGATTTATTACCTCACATAAGATAATTTAAACATGCACAAGTAACACATAAGGCACACACACACGTATACAATAACCAAAATGCGTAAATCGAGTTGCGAGCGCGATTGCGATAGCGATAAAGCGATTAAACATGCGATAAATAGCGATTACTATGCGATTATTAATAGATACTCCACATAATACAACTAAAGCGAAAATAAATAGACTAATTACAAGTCAAAGAAGTCAAAACATGAATTGAGCAAGGAAAGACAGATCGCAATTAGCAATCTTGTCTTCTTTTGACTTCAATCTTGACTTTGACTTTGACTTTAGAAACACGGGGTGTTACAGCCTCCCCTAGTTGAGGGAATTTTGTCCTGAAATTAGTCCGAAGCCGTAACAAACAACTGTGGGTACTTCACCTTCATGTCGCTTTCGAGTTCCCAAGTGAACTCTGCGCCTCGTTTGCCTTCCCATCAGACTTTCACAATAGGAATACGCGAGCGTCTGAGCTGCTTGGTTTGGCGATCCATGATTTCGACAGGCTTCTCCACAAAGTGTAGTGTTTCGTTTACTTGTAGATCATCGAGAGGTACAATTAAATCATGCTCAGCCAGGCACTTTCGGAGGTTTGAAACATGGAAAGTCGGGTGGACATTACTAAGTTCCTTCGGTAGTTCGAGTCTGTAGGCGACTTTTCCGATCCTCTCCAGAATCTTAAAAGGTCCAACATATCGAGGCGCTAGTTTCCCTTTCTTGTCGAATCTGACCACACCCTTCCAAGGTGATACCTTTAGGAGTACGTAGTCGCCAACGTCAAATTTAAGGGGCTAGCGTTGTCTATTGGTGTAACTTTTCTGCGACTTCGAGCTTTCAAGAAGTTGTCTCGAATTTGGAGGACTTTGTCAGTCGTTTCTTGCAATAGCTCGGGACTGGTTAATTGCGAGTGACCGATCTCGTGCCACACAATAGGCAATCGACATCTTCTTCCGTATAAAGTCTCGAATGGTGCCATTTGAATGCTGGAATGATAACTGTTGTTGTACGAGAATTTGACTAACGGCAGGTATGCAACCCAATTACCACCGAAATCTATGACACACGAACGGAGCATGTCTTCAAGAGTACCAATCGTTCTTTCAGTCTGACCATCGGTTTGAGGGTGGAAAGCGGTACTTAGATTAAGCGATGTACGGAGAGCCGTTTGAAACGTCTCCCACAGTCGTGAGGTAAACCTAGCATCACGGTCAGAGATGATGTCGCGAGGCGTCCCATATCGACAAATGATCTCGTTGGTGTAGATTCGGGCTAATCGTTCTACCTTGTAGTCTTCCCGTATTGGCAAAAAGTGAGCGGATTTGGTCAAACGGTCAACAACAACCCAAATGCTGTCGTGACCTGATGACGTGTGCGGAAGCTTTGTTATGAAGTCCATAGCTATACTCTCCCACTTCCAGATAGGGATCAGCGGTTGTTCGAGTAAGCCAGAGGGTCTTTGGTGTTCAGCCTTGACCTTTGCACAAGTCAGGCACTTTCCAACATAGAGAGCAATATCCCTTTTCATGCCCGGCCACCAGTACTTGTAGCGAAGATCCTGGTACATTTTTTCGGCACCGGGATGAATAGAATACCGGGATTTATGGGCTTCGTCCATCAAAATCTTTCGCAATTCAGTCCGTTTAGGGATCCAAATTCGGTCCAGATAATGGAATATCCCATTCGATTTATTCACAAGATGAGCTCCATCATGGTAGATTCGTTCCTTCTTCAGGGTGCGTTCATTAAAACATGCATGCTGAGCTTCGCGGATGAGGGTTTCGAGGTCGTATTGGGCTTGGATGTTACAAATGCTGAGCAAATAACTCCGTCTGCTGAGAGCGTCGGCAACAACATTTGCTTTGCCTGGGTGGTAACAAATCTCACAGTCGTAATTGTTGAGAAGTTCTACCCATCGGCGTTGACGCATATTAAGTTCTTTCTGATCAAAGATATGTTGTAGGCTCCTATGATCGGTGAAGATCGTACACTTTGTACCATATAGGTAGTGTCGCCAAATCTTTAACGCAAAAACAACTGCGCCTAGCTCGAGATCATGGGTTGTATAGTTATTTTCGTGGATTTTGAGCTGACGAGATGCGTAAGCTATAACCTTGTCCCGCTGCATAAGAACACAACCAAGACCAAGGTTGGAAGCATCACAATGGACAATGAAATCATCATTTCCGTCGGGCAATGTGAGAACAGGAGCATTGCAAAGCATGTGCTTGAGGATTTGGAAAGCAGACTCTTGTTCAGTTCCCCAAACAAAAGGCTTGTCTTTATGCGTAAGTGCGGTATGCGGCACAACGATCTTTGAGAATCCTTCGATAAATCGTCGATAGTAGCCCGCTAGTCCGAGGAAAGAACGGACTTCAGACGGGTTCTTAGGTGTAATCTAACTCTTAACGGCTTCAATCTTCGCAGGATCGACGTGAATACCTTGACTATTTACAATGTGACCCAGAAATTGAACCTCCTCCAGCCAAAATTCGCACTTGGAGAACTTGGCGTAGAGTCGATTCCCCTGGAGTAGCTCGAGAACCAAATGTAGATGTTGCGCGTGTTCGGATTTCGATTTGGAATAGATCAAGACATCGTCGATGAACACGATGATGAAACGGTCGAGATATGGTTTACACACGCGATTCATCAGATCCATGAAAACCACGGGTGCGTTGGTTAAACCAAAGGGCATAATAACGAATTCATAATGGCCATAACGAGTGCGAAACACGGTTTTTGGTATATCCTCCTCTTGAATGCGCAGTTGGTGATAGCCTGGGCGTAGATCGATCTTCGAGAAACACGTAGCACCTTGTAGCTGATCAAACAAATCGTCAATGCGAGGCAGGGGATAGCGGTTCTTGATAGTTAACTTATTCAATTCCCGATAGTCGATGCACATCCTGAATGTCCCATCCTTCTTTTTGACGAAAAGGACTGGCGCGCCCCAAGGAGAGGTGCTCAGGCGAATGAAGCCTTTCTCAAGTAATTCCTGGAGTTGGTTCGAGAGTTCACGCATTTCGGACGGTGCGAGTCGGTAAGGAGCTTTGGCAATAGGGTTGGTTCCAGGAATGAGGTCGATACGAAAGTCGATATCACGACTTGGCGGTAATCCTGGGAGATCGTCAGGAAAAACGTTGGGGAATTCGCAAACAACAGGTACGTCTTTCACTTCTGTCTTTCCTTTCTTTTCCTTCTCCGCTACTACAATGTTAGCCAAGAAAGCTCTGTATTCCTTGCGGAGATACTTGCTAGCTTGGACACATGACATGAGCTTGAGGCCTTTCGAAGCAATTTCTCCATTAACACACAATAAATCACCATTCGCGAGCGAGAATTGAATCATCTTATCGAAACACACAACTTCAGCATGGTTTTCGCGAAGAAAGTCCATGCCTACTATGACGTCAAAACTTCCGAGTTGCATCGGAATAAGGTCGATTGGGAAGATGTGATTGTTGAGCTCGAGAGTACAATCACGAAGAACATAATTAACGGCGACAGTTCTTCCGGTAGAGACTTTAATATCGAACGTCGAGGGGAGATGGGAGCGTTTACGACTAAGAAGTTTCTCGAATTCGAACGACACAAAGCAATTATCGGCTCCAGTATCAAACAAACATGAAGCATAAATACCATTCACAAGGAATGTACCATTGACCATGTTGTTGTCAGTCTGGGCTTGGCGCACATTGATGTTGAAAGTTCTGGCGCGTGCGGCATGTTGCTGCTGCTGAGGCTGTTGCTGCTGATGTTGCTGCTGGGGCTCTTGTTTCACCACCCTGTTCGGGCACATGTTCGCAAAGTGGTTGGGATCACCACATGGGAAGCAGACTCAGGCGTTGACCGCGGGTTCCTGAGCCGCTTGTTGGCCTTGCAGGGCTGGGAGCAGAGCTTGATGAGTAGTGGCTTGAGCTGAGGCTTGACGGGGACCAGTACGGCACTTGGCAGTGAAGTGGCCATACATGTTGCAGTGAGCGCAGAAACGACAGGCGAGACCCACCGGGTGATGATAAGAACATGTTGGGCAAGCCGGGTGGGGGCCTGTGTATGCCCGTTTTGCTGGCGGTGCATAAGTAACTGGCGCTGGATGGTGGTGGGGTTGCTGCTGAGCCGGTACGGCTTGAAGAGGAGCAGCAGTGGTGGTGACATCACAGTTCTTGTTGCTGGAGCTGCTGTTGTTGTTTTTCTTCTTTCGACGTGAGGACTTTGACGATTGAGCGGCGGCGGTTTCGGCAGTTGGTGCGGTGGTGACTTGGTGCAGGTTCTTCGGAGTTTTATCCCAAATACCAGCTTTTACCCGCTTGTCGTTGATTTCGTCAGCAAGCAAGTAAGTTTCTTCGATCGTTGTGGTCTTTGCGTCATGCACAAAATCCGCAACACAGTCGGGTAGAGCTCGGATATACTTCGTGATTGCCATGTCAGGCGTCTTTACTTGATCGGGGCAGATGATGCTGAGCTGCTTAAAGCGAGCAGTCAGGGCAGCATTGTCACCTTCCTTCTGCTTAATGTTCCAGAATTCTTCCTCTAGCTTTTGGCGTTCATGGGGAGGACAAAACTCATCCATTATAATGGCCTTCAACTCTTCCCACGTCAGCTCGTAAGCTGCATCATTCCCGCGTTTGTTCCTCTCGGCCATCCACCAGTCTAATGCACGGGACTGGAAGATGCCAGTAGTGTTTAGAGTGCGGAGATTTTCCGGACATCCACTCTGGCGTAGAGTGACTTCGATGGAATCGAACCATTGAAACATAGCCGTCGGGCCATCTTCTCTAGTGAATTCCTTCGGACCGCAAGCCTTGAACTGCTTAAAGCTGAAAGCAGTCTTGGTAGCAACTTTAGGAGCTTCGATTCTCGACTCCTCAGATGATTTGCTAACATTCTCGTAAATCTCACTCACGATCTGAGGCACAACCTTGGCCACTTGTTTAGCGAGGATGGAAGCAAGGCGTTTGTCCCTCTGTTCTTGGCGAGAGAGTCGTGGGTGACAGGATCCAGATGATGGTCCAGTTGACATTGTCTGCAACAGACATCGTCATAGGTCTCAGACACGTCATAATCGAATCTCACCTCACACGTCTAATACTTACTAAAGCTCAGGAACACAGTGAAACATGTATCACACAAACAAATAAGCACATATTCACAGATTCACATAAACACATAAGCACCTAATCACGTAAGCACGTAGCGCATAGAAGCACATAAGCGTGTAACTTATCTAGATGCACACAGAGGCGGTCAGAATACAGAAACCTATCATTCAAAGCCCGTGCACATTCGAGAATAGGGATTGCGAATAACTTGTCGAGTAGTATAGTATAAGTGTATAACATAGCATAAGGTCGTCCATAATTTAGCGATTTGTCAGCATTTTGAGGTAGAAATGCAGTGCGAGTCGTGCTTGTCGATCGATTTGAAAGTAAAAATCGAATAAATCTCCAAAATTTAAACACATAAACAGGTAAATACACATACAACCATATAAAATCAATGAATCATCAGAGCGGCAGTTGCGGGCTCAGAATCAAAACACATAAAAATCGGGAAATAGATCGTCTGCGGCTATTAGACATTGACTATCCAAAGTGATTCGACTATTCTCAAGGACTTGTTGTGCACCTTTGACCTTCAGGACTATGCTTTTGCCTCGATTCTTGGGCGTTTGGCACGCACCCCGTTAGTCATATCGTGACTTCAGGTCGTTGGAGTCCGTCGAGACTTTGGTGAGAGTTTTGTAAAAAAGGCGGAATAAGTCGTCAAGGTTAGGGTTTCACCCATGGCTTAACAACTTTATCCCTGTTTTGATAAAATATAGGAGAATTATGCGTCGAAGTATGGATTTCACTCCTATTTCAACGCAATTTCTCCCAAGTTTATAGATAAAAATGTGGGTTGGACAAGCAATTTAGTCGAGAGTTTGCAGTTTTCACACCTAATCTCGACTTAATCGCTCATTCATATTTGAAAATTCGAGTGTAGTTATAGTGTAGCATAGGCGAGAATAGCGAGAAATGGCAGTAAGCTCATACATAATCCCTAACGGATATACACAAGTTGGTCTGTTGGTTCCTAACTATAGACTAGGTCTCTAAGAGATCAACCCGGACTAGGTCGAGTCTTGCCTAATTCCCTATAGTTATGGCTCTGATACCAATCTGTCACACCCCAACCGATGGCGGAAACATCGGGGCATGGCACTGAGCGAAACAGATTGTCCAGAAGTTTCTATAACAATTATCATTACCAATTAATTTAAAGTAACATGTCCCATACCATGTCTCAAAAGGCAAACACATTATTACAGACAAATCTAGTCAAGTAGTTCTGTTCCGACAACTCAGATTTATACATAGATAATTTATTTATTGGTTTATAGGACCCCTTTTCCTAGCCTCGATTTCATCACAGCACAGAGAGCGTCCTAGACCTTTCCTTACCTCAAGTTCACGGCAAGCTAAGCATATAAACAACTTAAGCACCTGTCACATACGTTAAAGTAACAGTCAATACACATAGTGTAAAGGTGAGCATACAAGTTTGATAATAACATATAGAGTTCGAAAGCGTTACGCATAACCAGCACGTACACAGAGTGAAATGAGGCATGTTAGTTATCGACATGAACCTATCGATACCAATGACTGCGGGTTGACTGCCCAAGGCAGTTCGTGATACATTCTCACCACTGTGAGCCATGTAGGTAATTGTCCTTAACAACCCCCGAGTGAACGGGTGCTGAGTCCAAACTAATAGTACTATCTTTGCTAAGGCAGGTAGACAACATTCCATGTGTAAACATAACAAACAAGCATTCATTAAGTCACGTATAACATGCGGTAACGGTTAGCGTTTAAAGTATTGTGTAGTGTGTTCGATGTGATTTTGTATAAGTAACGTATGTAACACCCAAAAGTGCGAAAAGCAAAAAAGGGATCGAGTATACTCACAGCGATGATGGATTTCAGGTCGGTCGATCGGACGGTCCTCCGATCAGACGGCAATCCGGTAGGTTGGCACTTCAGTGAAAACAAATCCACAGTAGGGTGGTCACTCGGTCGGATGTCCATCCGAGCGGGTGGCAACCCTGTTGTTGAACATGTTGAAAATTGTTTAAGATTTAAATGGATCAAGATGCAACCCGATCGGACGGTGGGTCGAGCGGATGGCAACCCGGTCGGACAGCAGTCCAGTCGGATGGCAACTCGTTCCAATGACTTGATCGTGCTGTTTCTCGATCTTGCCTGAAGTGTTGTAACTTGAGCGAGATGTTGTGATGACTGGTTTAAACAATGGGAACCCTATCTCGTCCCAATGACCTGACCGAACAGGAATCACCCTAGTCCGACGGTGCACGGTTCGAGACGGTGGTTCATGTCCAAACCCGAAATCACTATCCTTCAGATGGAACTCTGATCTAACACTGATACATCACTACGAACGAGTAGACTTCAGTAGTAGTTCCGATTCCCACCGGGTTTGAGTGCATTGAGTGTAAAAGAGTTGAAAGAAAGTTGGAAAACCATCTTTCACCACTTTTCATTGTGAGTTTGTTTAGATCTATGAAAGATCTTTGTTTGTTTATGTGGAAATCAGTTAGATCTAAGTTGTTCTTGGTGGATTGAGGCCAAAACATGAAGTTCTTCAAGAACACATGATGACGTCATCCTAGAACACGTCGAATCTTGATGATTTCACGGTTAAAAGTTAAGATTCAAAAGATAGAAAGGTGTAGGAATGCGTGTAGATTAAGGAAGTACAAGATTTAGGACGAGATCTTACCTAAATTATGAGAAATCGAAGGGAAAAGCGAGTAGGAGCACTGGTCGGACGTCACTTGCCAAAAGTGGAAAGAATGAAAGTGACAAGGGGTATTTATAGGATGCCCAAAGTGGAAAGGGCTGGTCGGTCGGATGGCATCTCGCCAGGGTGGCAGTCCGGCCGAGTGGCACCTCGGTCGGATGGCACTTTGCTCGGGTGGCAGCCCGGTCGGATGGCAATCCGGCTGCTGGCACCTGGTTCGAGTGCTCGGTGCGATGAGTTTGGCCATTTCGATTTCGATTGCAAGCGTTGCGATGCGATAGAGTTTCCTAGTCAAATTACTTTTAATCCCAACTACTCATATCTCGCACTATCTCTTCTCTACCAATTATCATACTGTTTCGATTGCGATTGAGTTCAATGGTGTTTGAGTTTTGATTGCGATTTGATTGATTACCACACATAACATAATTTAAACATGCACAAGTAACACATAAGGCACACACACACGTATACAATAACCAAAATGCGTAAATAGAGTTGCGAGCACGATTATGATAGCGATAAAGCGATTAAACATGCGATAAATAGCGATTACTATGCGATTATTAATAGATACTCCACATAATACAACTAAAGCGAAAATAAATTGACTAATTACAAGTGAAAGAAGTCAAAACAGGAATTGAGCAAGGAGAGACAGATCACAATTAGCAATCTTGTCTTCCTTTGACTTCAATCTTGACTTTGACTTTGACTTTAGAAACACGGGGTGTTACACGTGACGTAGGGATAAAGTTGAATTAGGTTACTATACTTAATGCGAGTACATTATATATTTTATTAAATAATTCAGGGATTATACCCAAGATATAACAACCCTAGAAAACTGTTAGTGCATGCGTCTGTCGACTTCGTCTTGTATCGAGTCTTGTATGTAGAATGATAGATTAGGGCACGTTATACGAGGAAAATAGGAGAGTTGTCACATGTTTGAGCTAATTTCGTTTGAACATGTCAGGTGACACTTTCAAGCGAAATTAAGTTGTTTAATTTCGTTTGAATGTGTCAATGCCACTTTCAAACGAAATCATTCCTCCTATATATACCTCATGTGTTATTTCATTTGTAACGGTTCCGGTTTGTGCAACGAAGTGCTGCCGAAGTGTCCACAGGCTTGTAATTGATCTGAAATAAATATACGGACAGTTTAAAGTGTGAATCTAGCAGAATTGAACTCTATACATTTGTTTCCGCCACTCGTATTGAGATAAACTCTTCTGATCGACTCGTTCGGGTCTAAAAACGATCCTACAAAAACGACCCTAAAACACCCCTGACACCCCTATACATCCTAAAATATTCCCCTATGCGATAAACGAGCCCGTATACCTTTTATATTAATAAAAATCAAATAAATTAAAATCAGGGGTGCGCTCGCGGGGCGCGAAGCCCTTGTTTATCTTAGTCGCAGGCCGCGACAGCTCAACTTCCGGAGAACACCCGGTGCCGCCACGTGTCGATGACTCAGCAACCCTCAAACCGCCTACCATCCTTCGCGGGGCGCGAAGACCCCTTTGTATTCTTTCGCAGGGCGTGACAAAGGGTCGATCAGACCCTATAAATAGATGGGATCGGCCTTCAATTTTAAATCGTTCATTTCTCTTTCTCTCTCTCACAATTCTGAAGAATAATAATTATACTCGGGTATAATACCCCCCTAATAAGCAAAGCTCTACCTCGATGTAAGTATCATAACCCCCGGTTACGTATTAGATACGCTGCCCGATTGATTTAGCGCTCCGTAACGGCTGTTGAGGCTCTGCCCGACGTAGTCGTTGGAGTTCTGTATCGGGGAGGGTATAACTAATGTAAATTTGGGTTATTATACTAACGCATGTGCATTATTTAAAATTTATAGATTATAGCCAGGAAGCCACAGGAAATTACCTAAAATAGCAATGTGAGTAATCTCTTTTTTGTAAACCTTTTTTGCAAACTATTTTACAAAACCTTTATTTATTCAAATTATAATTAGCAGTGATTGTGTCTTTGTAATTCTCCAATTACTGCCGGTATGTTGGGGTTTTGTATACAAAATGTGGAACACGTTACCATTGGACAACGAGATAGCCAATGTGTAATATGACCCACCAGTCAGGATTGACAATATTGAATGAGTAATTGGGTAGATGTAAACATTGTAATCGCTCTCAATACTGTGAAATGATAAAACTTGTTTTGATTATACTGGGATTCACTCGCCAGTATTTCTTGCTGATAAAATATTTTTTAAACGCGTTTCAGGTAACAAAATGTGAAAGCCAAATAGAAGTCAGCTGGAGAGCACTGAAGGCTTAAAAAAGTGGCTATAAAAGTTACCTAAATAAAAAGGAGATTTTGTTAATTGGGGTTTATCCCTATAAATGTATTGTAAAGAAAACTTGGGTTTTATCCCATTTATCTATTTTAACCAATTTTGGTGTTTAACTCTAATAAAAATATTTCCTAACTACGGTCCTGATGAAAATTTCTGTTGCCAAATTAATAAACACCGATACCATCTGACTGGTTCGCGGCTGCCGCTCCCAGGATGGGGTCGGGGGTTGTGACACCACCAATAGGACATACGCATATCTTGGTACATCTTATCAGCACCAGGGTGAATGGAATATCTCGTTTTGTGTGCCTCCTTCATCAGAAAGTCTTGAAGGTTATCACGATTTGGAATCCAGATACGATTGAGATAGTATAGAATCCCATCGGACTTAGACACAAGATCTTTTTCGACGCCACCTCGTATCTCCACGAAGAGACTACCTGCGTTAATAGAGGCGTATTGAGTTTCACGAATGCGGTTTTGGAGATCATTGACGAGTTGGAGACAACGAAAACCCTTTACATGAGTTTTACGACTAAGCGCGTCGGCTACTACATTCACTTTACCTGGATGGTAGCGAATTTCGCAATCGTAGTCATTTAACAATTCCACCCAACGACGTTGACGCATGTTCAGTTCCTTTTGGTTGAAGATATGTTGAAGGCTCTTATGGTCGGTGAAGACCACACACTTGGTACCATAAAGGTAGTGTCGCCAAATTTTCAAGGCAAAAACAAATGCGCCAAGTTCAAGGTCATGTGTAATATAATTCTTCTCATGTATTTTGAGTTGCCTCGACGCGTAAGCGATAACCTTGTCTTATTGCATGAGAACACAACCAAGACCAAGGTTTGAGGCATCACAATACATGACGAAGTCGTCGTTACCATCGGGAAGTGAGAGGATAGGAGCATTACAAAGCATGTCCTTAAGAGTTTGAAAAGATTTCTCTTGTTCGGGACCCTAAACAAAAGGTCTCTCTTTTTTAGTCAAAGAGGTTAAAGGAACAGTGATCTTAGAGAAGTTGGAGATAAAGCGACGATAATAACCAGCAAGACCGATAAACGAACGGATTTCAGGTGGAGACTTAGGTGCAATCCAATTCTTCACAACTTTGATTTTAGCGAGATCAACATGAATACCAAGTTTGTTGACAGTATGACCAAGGAATTGAACCTCTTTTAACCAAAATTCGCACTTGGAGAATTTGGCGTATAGACGTTCAGTACGAAGAAGTTGAAGGATAAGACGTAAGTGTCGCTCGTGTTCTTCTTGTGTCTTGGAGTAAATAAGAATATCGTCCATGAAAACAATCACAAAATGGTCCAAGTACGCTTTGCACAGGCGGTTCATCAAATCCATGAAAACAGCAGGTGCGTTGGTCAAACCAAAGGGCATGACCACGAGCTCGCAATGATCATAACGTGTCCGAAAGGCGGTCTTAGGTATATCTTCTTCGAGGACTCGATGATACCCAGAATGAAGATCGATCTTTGAGAAGCAGGTCGCGCCTTGCAATTGATCGAAGAGATCGTCAATGCGAGGAAGGGGGTATCGGTTCTTGACAGTAAGCTTGTTGAGCTCACGATAGTCAATGCACATACGAAATGACCCATCTTTCTTCTTGACGAACAAAACGAGAGCGCCCCAAGGAGAAGTACTAGGGCGTATAAAGCCTTTATCAAGAAGCTCTTGAAGTTGGCTCGAAAGCTCTTGCATCTCAGAGGGTGCTAAGCGGTAGGGAGACTTAGCGACAGGCGTAGCCGCCAGGCACTAAATCAATACAAAAGTCGACAGAACGAGCAGGAGGCAGACAAGGAAGATCGTCGGGAAACACATCAGGAAAATCATGTACAACGGGAACGTCGCTTATACTTGGGCCTTTGTCCTTCTTTTCCACAATGTGGGCGAGAAAGGCAAAGGTACCCTTGCGCAAGCACTTGTTTGCTTGGATACACGACATAAGCTTGAGACCTTGAGAAGGTTTCTCGCCATACACGTGTAGAGAATCACCGTTTGGAAGAGGAAGACGTATAAACTTTTCAGAACAAACGACTTCAACACGTACTCGTCTAAGCCAGTCCATGCCTACTATGATGTCAAAGCTACCCATTTGCATAGGTATAAGATTGATTGAAAATGTATGATCGTTGAGAATCAAGGAACACTTGGTAAGGACGGAATCGACAGCGACGGATTTACCATCAGCGACTTCGACAGCGAAAGATCTTGGCAACTTAGAGCATTTACACTTAAGCAAAGGTTTGAATTCTAACGACACAAAACTTTTATCGGTGCAAGTATCAAATAGACAAGAAGCATAAACATGGTTTACAAGAAACGTACCAGTGATGACGTCGTTTGCATTTTGCGCTTGAGCGGTGGTGAGGAGAAAAGCTCGGCCTTGAAGCATACTCGCACAGGATCAGCTTGAGGTTGAACCTAGTTAGGAGCAGGGTTGGCAACAATGGCTTGGTCTTGAACATGCTTTTGGTTAAAACGACAGTGATCGGCGAAATGCCCAAGCCTGCCACAGGTTGCGCATTTGCGACATAGGGTACCAGTAGGGTGATGGTAAGAGCATTGGTTACACTTGGGCCATGTCCCGGTGTAGTTTCTTCTTTGAGGTTCAATGGTTATGGGGACAACGGCAGCTACTGATTGTAAAGGTTGAAAGTTTGGCAGAGTGACGACCGCACAGTTTTGGCTTGAAGCCTTCCGCTTCTTGCCTTTGTTCTTTTTGGATGGTTGAGATGGTGAAGGTTCAACAATGGTGGTATCGGTTGTGGCTTGGTGCGCACTCTTCGTTGAAACCTTGTCATAGGTCTCATGAAGAATGCAATGTTGTTAAGCTCAGTAGTGATATGAAAAGCATCTTCGGTGGTTTTGGGGCAAGCGGCGGCAACATGGTTAATCAAGGCGGGTGCAAGACAACGGATGAATTTGGCTACAAACTTAGGGACAATGTCGACCTGTCCAGGGCAGAGGACACTAAGTTGCTTAAAATGGGTAATCAGACCATCGACGTCGCTCTCCTTTTGTGTTAGGTTCCAAAACTCGTTCTCCAACTTTTGGAGCTCATGGGGAGGACAAAATTGGTCCTTCATAAGTTGCTTAAGCTCGTCCCAAGGTAAGGTGTGTGCAGCATCGTTTCCCCTTTTGTTACGTTCGGTGGTCCACCATTCGAGTGCCCTCGAACGGAAGACTCCAGTTGCATTCAAGGTTCATAGGTCATCAGGACACCCACTTTGCCGGAATGTGAGTTCAATCGCGTCGAACCAATTCATCATGGCGGTAGCGCCATCTTTGCTAGTAAACTCCAAGGGTTTACAAGCCATGAATTACTTGAATTGGAACGTCGGTTTGGGGGTTTCCACTTTTGAATCAATAGAACCATGTGGAGAGTCGGTGTTGGTCTAAATCCTACTGACAATGTCTGGTATAACCTTAGCCATCTGCTTGGCCATGAATTTCATACAATCCTTTTTCGACATGGATTCCGAGTTGGCGTTGGAGGTTGAATCTTTCTTTGATTTGGAGTTGAAGGTGGATTCCTTCTTGCTCTTCTTTGTCACTTTCTTCAACACAGCGTTGGACGACATCTAAGAATCGAAAGAGAAGGAACGATGAGACTTGATCATCAATTCAAAATAAGGTTTGCTAGTATAAGTATGTAAGCATGACGTATCACGTATGGTTCACATATTTGGCATGAATTTAACAAGTATTCAACAAGTATCGACATGTATGAATGCGTAAAAAGAGTATAAATTTAGTTTGTTCACGAGAATTATTATTGTTTTTTATTGCGCGAGACGTGCAAATTGTGTAATGGTTTTGAAATGAATGAGGTAACAAGTATAAAATCACATATAAATTGAATCACATAAAAGAGAGGCTCATAAAACATAGGATTGTTTCGGGTAGAGAAACGTCGACTATTCCAAAGTGTATCGAAAGTCCTTTCAAATTAGAGAAACGTGCTTTGGCCTATAGGTAAGATACTCTCGTCAAGAAGCGATTAACGGTATCTTACCCTTCCAGTTACTACACGTCTCTAATCAATTGAAATAATTGAATCTTTGGCGAGATTGAAAATCGAGGAATGGGACTTAATCGACAAGGTGCGGGTTTCACCCCTAACTTGACGATTTCGTACCCTAATGTGGTTGGAACTCATCAGGTCAAAAGTAAATTTCGACACATTGACGAGGGTCCACTAGAGTTTTAATTGGAAATTTACCATTAAGATGTGGATTTCACTCCTAACTTAATGGTGTAATTTCGTGCAAAAATAAAGAATGAGCGGAATGAGAGTCGTTCACCAAATTGTGGGTTTCACGCCTATTTTGGTAAACTCGTCTCTTTTGTATAAAGAGTGTCTTCAAGTCTTCAAGTGTATTGTGTAAAATGTCTTAGGAAAGACATTATGTAAGCATTAAGACCAAAAAGAAGAGAAAGAAGCAAAGTAGGAAGAATAGACATTTTAAGCATGCATCATGAATGGTCAAAAAATAGGTACCTACTATAGACTAGGTCGAACATGGCAATTATACCTAATTCCCTATAGTTATGGCTCTGATACCAATATGTCACACCCCAACCAATGGCCAAAGCATCAGAGTGGGACGAAATAGATTGCAAGAGACTTCATAACACTATTTGTGACAACCAACGAACTATAACAATCGGTATGCGCTTGTGTTTGAGCATCTTGACTTCACGGTCCAATATTTCCACAGGCTTCTCGACAAAGTGCATCGTGTCATCAACACGAATTTCATCAAGTGGGGTATGTGGAGGTTCTCATCTGCCAAAAACTTTTTAAGATTGGACACGTGGAAGGTTGGATGAACATTTCCAAGTTCAGGAGGTAGTTCAAGTCTGTAGGCCACTTTTCCGATTCTTTCAACGATTTTAAATGGTCCAACATATCTAGGTGCATGTTTTCCTTTCTTTCCAAATCTAATCACACCTTTCCAAGGGGACACCTTGAGTAGGTTGTGATCACCGACTTGAAATTCCAAGGGCTTGCGTCGTCTATCCGCGTAACTCTTTTGACGGCTTCTAGCTGTCTGAATGTTGTCGCGAATTTTCTTGACCTTATCTGTAGCCTCTAGAATGAGTTCAGGTCCAGTAAGCTGAGCTTCACCTATCTCATTCCAGCAGACCGGTGAATGACATTTTCGACCGTATAAAGCTTCGAAAGGAGCCATGTTGATGCTAGAGTGATAACTATTGTTGTAGGAGAATTCGATCAACGGTAGATGCGAATCCTAAATACCACCAAAATCAATCACACAAGCTCTAAGCATATCCTCCAGTGTTTGGATTGTTCTCTTAGATTGACCATCCGTTTGAGGATGATAAGTTGTGGTCAAATTAAGTTGGGTTCCCATGGCAGATTGCATGGTTCTCCAAAAGTGAGACGAGAATCGAGCATCTCTGTCAGATATAATGTTCAAAGGAACACCATGACGGGATACGATATCATCGACATAAATCTTGGCAAGTTTGTCAGCAGATAGATCCTCACGGATCGGCAATAAATGTGCTGTATTGGTTAGATGATCAACGACTACCCAAATGGCATCATGACCTCTATTTGTGCATGGCAGCTTGGTAATGAGATCCATAGAAATGTTTTCCCATTTCCAATCCGGTATCTCTGGTTGCTCTAATAATCCAGAGGGATGTTGATGTTCTGCCTTAACCTTGAGACAAGTAAGGCCTTTGGATACGTATAAGGCAATGTCTTTCTTCATACCCGGCCACCAATACTGGGTTCGAAGATCCTTATACATTTTATCTGCACCAGTATGAATATAATAACGAGACTTGTGAGCTTCATCCATTAATAAGGTGCGAAGACTATCTTAACTTGGGACCCACAAATGGTCCATGAAATAATATAGCCCATTGTCTCTTAGTTCAAGATCAAGCTTAATATGATATGGTAATTCCTTACCCATCAAGTCTTGCGTAACACAAGTACGTTGAGCCTGAGAAATGCGGGTTTTAATATCAGATCGAACTTGAACACAATGAAGCTTGACACGTTCCTTACGACTCAATGCATCAGCCACGACATTCGCCTTACCAGGATGGTAGCGAATTTCGCAGTCATAATCGTTTAGAAGTTCGACCTATTGTCGTTGCCTCATGTTGAGTTCTTTCTGATTGAAAATATGCTGGAGACTTTTGTGGTCAGTGAATACTACACATTTTGTACCATACAGGTAGTGTCTCCATATTTTGAGAGCAAAAACTACTGCACCTAACTCAAGATCATGAGTTTTGTAGTTCTTCTCGTGTACCTTTAATTGTCTTGATGCATAGGCTATGACTTTGTTTCTTTGCATGAGAACACAGCCAAGACCCAAGTTAGACGCATCACAATATACGACAAAATCGTCGTTGCCCTCAGGTAAAGATAGAATAGGTGCATCACAGAGTTTCTGTTTCATGGTCTGAAAAGCTTCTTCTTGTTTGGGTCCCCACTCAAAAGGTTTATTCTTTTGAGTTAAAGCAGTGAGAGGAACCGCAATCTTGGAGAAGTTTGCAATAAAACGGCGGTAATAACCCACGAGACCAAGAAATGAGCGAACCTCAGTAGGAGTAGTTGGTGTATCCCAATCCTTAATCGCACTGATTTTGGCGGGATCTACATGTATACCTTGTTCGTTGACAATGTGCCCCAATAATTGAACTTCCTTAAGCCAAAATTCACACTTGGAGAACTTGGCGAAAAGTTGTTCCTTCTTCAGGAGTTCCATAGTAAGACAGAGATGTTCATGATCAGCTCGTGTCTTAGAATAGATTAAAATGTCATCAATGAAAACAATGATGAACTTGTCCAAATAAGGCTTATAAACCCTATTCATCAAGTCCATGAAAATAGCAGGAGCATTCGTTAGACCAAAGGGCATATCAGTAAACTCATAGTGGCCATATCTTGTACGAAAAGCTGTCTTGGGAATATCTTCCTCGAGTACACGAAGTTGATGATACCCAGAACGTAGATCAATCTTTGAAAAACAAGTAGCACCCTGTAACTGATCAAAGATATCATCAATGTGAGGCAGGGGATATCGATTCTTGATGGTGAGCTTGTTGAGCTCACGATAACCGATACACATGCTGAAAGATCCATCTTTCTATTTAACAAATAAAACGGGAGCACCCCGCAGTGAAAAGCTCGGATGAATAAATCCTTTGTCAGAAAGTTCTTGAAGCTGTTTAGATAACTCTTGTATCTCAAACGGTGTAAGATGATACGGAGATTTAGCAATAGGATTAGCACCAGGTACAAGATCAATACGAAACTCAACTTGACGTGCTGGGGGTAAACCAGGTAATTCTTCAGGAATTACCTCAGGATAATCCCAAACAACAGGGATATCTTGAATAGTCTTACCTTTGTTTTTCTCCTCTATGACATGTGCCAATAAGGCCACATAGTTCTTTCGTAGGTATTTTTGGGCTTGAGTACATGTCATGAGTTTAAGACTACTAGCAGATTTCTCACCATGAACCTCTAGGATTTCACCAGTCGAAAGGGGCACACGAACAATTTTCTCAAAACAAACCACCTCAGCGTGGTATTTGGCTAACCAATCCATTCCTACTATAACATCAAAGCTCCCAAGTTGCATTGGCATGAGGTCAATAGGAAAAAGATGGTTATTAAGGTTTAACTGGCAGTTTCGAAGAAAAGAATCGAGTACAACGGGTTCACCACTAGCTACTTCTACTGTCAAGGGCTTTCCTAGTTTTTTTCTAGTCATGGAAAGCAACGACTCAAAAGATAAGGATACAAAACTTTTATCGGCACCCGAATAAAAAAGAACAGAAGCAGATTGATTGTTAACAAAAAACGTACCATTCACCACCTCGTTGTCTGCACGCGCCTTGTTTGCATTCATGTTAAAGACTCGTCCACGAGCCTGGGCCTGGTTTGCATTAGCCAACTTTGGGCATTGATTTCTGTAGTGGGTCAGATCCCCACAATTGTAGCATGAACTAGGAGGATAGTGAGGTCGTGCAAGTTGTTGAGCAGGTTGTTTTGTAGGGTTTTGTGCTGCTGGATTCTGGGTAGGAGCAAAACAGCATGTGTTGGCAAGGTGACCAGATTTCCCATAGTTATTGCAAATACGGCACTTTACATGTGGTTGATGGTGGCTATTACACCTGTTGCACAAAGGTGCATTGCCAGCATATCGTTTCTTGGCAGGTGGTTGTGCGGGCTGATTAGGAGCTGCCTGGTTTGGTTGTGCCACAACTGCAAAGTTCTTGGAAGCCTTACCCTTCCTTGACTTCTTCGAAGACTCTGCTTTCTTACCCTTTTGTTTCTCGTTTTTGTCAGACTGTTTCTTGTCACCCTTCCTGTGGAGTTTACCTTTCTTGACTTGAGAGTCAGTCAAGGTAGCAGCGAGCTCACTGGCCTGTCGGACGGTAGTAGGATTGCTACCAGTGACGATATACTGAATAGGATCTGGTAAATCGTCAATGTACTTTTCGATCGCCTTGTCCAAAGGCGTGACCATTGTTGGGCATAGCAAGCTTAACTCCTCGTATCTGTCAGTGTAAGCCCGGTGTTCACCACTATCTTGCTTAAGGTCATGGAACTCATCTTCAAGTGCCCTCTGCTCGTGATGAGGGCAGAACTCTTTCTTCATTAGAGCTCTAAGTTCCTCCCATGTCTGACCCAAAGCAACATCAGCACCACGATCTCTCATTACCCCATTCCACCACGTGAGAGCCCTCTTTTGAAACACACTAGAAGCAAACGAGACCTTACGATTGTTTGGACACTGAACATGGCGTAAGGTACTCTCAAGACTCTCAAACCATTGTAGGAGCCCAGTTGCTCCTTCAGAACCACTAAACTAGAGCGGTTTAGCCGAGTTAAACTGTTTAAAGTTGCACGGAGCAGATGCATTAACATTGTTATTGTTGGCTTGGTTACTTTGAGTGATGAGATTTGGGAGTACAGCAACCATTTGTTGTGCTATGATAGTTGCCAGTTCAGCATCAGGTTGTTGTACGTTGCGTCGAGGAGGCATTCTAAAAGAGGAAAACATGAGAGAAAACGAGTGAGATGATATGATGAAAAATGAGATGTCATCGGATAAAAATGAGATGTTACAAATATCGACAAAAAGTAAGGATGGTGGTCATTCGTTTGTTACCTCAAAACAAAAAAACGACACACAGTGACTAATCAAAGTAAATGGGTCATAACAATGTATCGCAAAGACATGCTTTAGCCTATAAGTGGACACTCACCCCAAGTGTTCCCAGGTAAGAGTGACTGGTCCGATTATGTGGATTTGTACGAACACTCTAGCCTTAGACAGAAAACTCGAGGTACATGCACCCACCCTTCCAGATTGCACGTGTTCACATTATTTAGACACAAACTTTGACGAGATTTTAAAAACTTGTAAGGAACTAAGCCAAAAAGAATCATTCAAGAATGGATGATTGATTTTCAAAATTGTTTTGGAAATTTGTGTTCTTGTTTTGGTAATCACCTAAAGATAGGTGATGTTTATGTTTTAAGATCTAAACACAAGATAACTTGTGTTGGGGTCCTAGAAAGGTTATAGTCGAGGTCAAAGAATTACTAATAACCTAATTCCCTATAACCATGAGCTCCGATACCAACTCTTCTGTCACACCCCGACCGCGTAAAACAACAAACCGCGGCGAAAACGTCGAGGATTTGAGTAACAGAATTGTTGTTTAACAACACATCGTATTTAAAGTTCGGTTTTATTAGAATTAATGTTTACCTCTTGGAATTTAAGAAAACATAACATAAATTAAACTTGTCTTACTTCGTTTTAAGTCACTAAGGCCTGAGTCCGCCTAAGTGTATCACGATCAACCTCAAACATTAGCTCCTGAAACGCATGTGAAAATAGGTACGTCAACATAAAAATGCCTGTGAGATACATAGGTTTTGTTGATGAAGGATTCATGACTTGTAGTTAAAAGAAGTGTTTTAACAAAAAGTAGTCATGAACCTTATAAAAATGTTTTCTTTTATAAAATCATATGAAAATCAGGTGATAATAAAAGAATAATGCATGGTTAAACAAATAACCAAGTAAAAATGAATTTGTATAAAATATGTCACTTGTAAAACAATGTCTTGTCATGTCTTTGTATAAAATGTTTCATGTCCTTGTCTTTGTCGAAGTGGTTTAGATAACGCTACGATATGTAATATCATAAAAGCACTTATATATAGGAAGTACCAGCGGCGTATCCACCATGCTTTTATCATATTACACACACCTCGTTATTTAAATCCATTAGTAAATAACCACCAAAAATGTTTTGTTTAAACCAATGTCAAAATGTTATGTGTAAACAATGTCCAATGTCAAGTGTAAACCATGTCTTGTATAATCAAATGTCTTGTATGGCAAGTAAAGAGTATTTACTCAAACCATATGTATAATGTCAATGTATAACCAAATGTCATGTATGGTGAATAAAAAGTATTTACTCAAACCATAGATATAATGTTATGTATAATCAAATGTCATGTGAAAACAAATGCCATGTACAAAACAATATCTTTGAATAAACCATAGTTTAAATCAAAAGTTATGTTTTGCATAATTAATGCTTTATAGATATAAACATTTATGTAGTAATGTTTATCGCATACATTCAAGCCTTGAGACTGTCGGATAAACCCTTAACAAGTTAAAGGTTTATCAATTATGTATATCGGATTCTGTCATTCCCTACTTCCAAACAAACCTAGGAAGCCGGGAACGGGATTTGTCAAGTCCTATGGTACCACTACATACTACCGAGCGACGTGATCAATGTTAATGAACGTATTTTTGTCCCGTTAAACATACCAAATGTCATACCAAATGTAAGCATGTCATGTAAAAACCATGTACTAAGTATGCTAAGTAAACATACAAAGTAGAAATGTAATGTAAATCAATGTGCCCATATGCTGAGTAAACATATGCAGCAGAAATGTAATGTAAATCAATGTGCCCATATGCTGAGTAAACATATGCAGTAGAAATGTAACGTAAATCAATGTGAAGCATAATTGCAATCATGTTCTATACGTGTACTAGATGAACATAGCAAGTATATGTCATGAAAGCATGAAAGTAACAAATAGGCACATGTATATCACCCCAAAATATTTGAAAGAGGTAAAAGAGGGGACTGTGTACTCATTTGAGCTTGCTTAATAGTCTTCGAATTAAAACAAAATAAAGCTCGTAGGATCACGGAATCAAATGGCACCTAATATAGGTAACTATGTTAATAATCGGTACCTAAATCGGAAGATCGGATAGAATGAGCTCTTGTAAACCAAATGAGTATTGGAACTCATATGATATGGTTTGAAAAAGCCTACATCCTAAATTGGAACCTATCCTAAGTGCTTATGACCCGTTATAACCCGTTAAGGTAGTTTACGCTACTTTAACGCGTCATTTACGCAAAAGCGCGTTCGGATGGTCTAACTAGCCCTATGACAAGTATTATATGCCCTACTATGTTTAATAATGTTGCATAATCAGTTTAAATGTCAAAATTTAGGTTACATATGCTTAAAATGAAATTATGCGCAAAAAGGGCATTTTGGTCATTTTCCTAAGGCATATAAACTACCTATCATATAACTAATCAAATGAAGTGACCTTAAGGTATAACCTCAGAAGGTTATTCCCTATACACCTATGGTCACCTAATGTGTTTGGTCGGATCCTAATGATCGACCAAACGGGTCGAGTTCGAAAGTCTAAGCGGTTGTTTAGATCGCTTGACTTACGACCCTAAGTAAGCACTAAACTAGAAGTGACAAGTTAAACATGTTAAAACATGTTTAACTAAGTTAGAAAACCGTTTTGATATCAAAACAAAGTGTTTGAATACCCGAAAATAGTTTCGTCTCAAAATGCACATAATCGTGCATTTTGACCGAAACTTTGACTCGTCACTTCGACTAGTCAATGTGGTAATCAGTAGGTATAGTCGTAAGGGACTATAACCATCGTGATTACGCTCACGTTGCAAAGTTCAGACGAACTTTGTCTTGACCAAATCATGGTCAAAGCTGAAAGTCAAACACTGTTTGACTTTCTTGCTTGAAATAAATAACCAAGCATGAAAGAACACTTACAAGAGTCCAAGCTTGGAAAGAAGACTAAGAAAACTCAGATTTGAGGCCTCTAACCAAGTGTGGTAGCCTCAATAGAGCAGATGAAGAAGAAGAAAACAAATGAGCAAGTTGTGAATGAAAGTTCTTGGGTTTATATAGGAAATCAAGTGCCATTGGATCATTTCCATGTGTTTTTGAGTTGTTCAAGGCATGATCATCACCATACACATGTTAAGATCTGATTTGGTAACTTGGAGAACACATAAACCAGCCCACAATAATCAAAAACCATGACTAAAACCAAGTTCAGCAGGCTGTTTTGAAGAAACATTGAATCTGCCCAGCTACTGTTCTCACGGCCCGTGACCCAAATAGGGTCTGTCTTTCGTGCCCAGCCTAGTGCTCAGGCCAGAAGTTTCAGTTTTTTGGCAGAACAGGTCCCTGCAGCTCAAAACTTGATTTTTGATGCGTTTAACCCCCGTTAACCCAATTTCATGGCTCTAAAAGGATGTTAAAACATAGGGGACTTGTAATATGCCTGAAAATATCATGGATGTTGGTTCGTTTGGCCGTACGATCGTGTTGTTCGGTTAATTACGATGAAACTTGAACGGACGCGAAAACGATCCAAATTGCACGACGAATGGTATTTTTACATTCCTATCACTAAAATATTATATTCTAGTGATTACAAAAATTTTTGGATGTCCGGATATGGTCAGAACGCAAGATATGCACGTATATGCAAACTTATGGAGTTTTTGATGCTTTTAGTCCCTGTGATCAAATAAGCGCGTTTTCGCATACCAAACCCCTCAAAACTTATTTCTAAGCTATGTTAAGGGTATTTAGGGTATGTTTAGCTTATGATCTTGTTCCGGAGTGTACGTTGCTATACGAATCATCAGACTTTTGCAGTTTGTCGCAAATAGTCCTTATGATCGAATAAACTTATTTTTGCCATACCAAACCCTTCAAAACTTATTTATAAGTTATGTAAAGGTTATTTAAGGTATGTTAAGCCTGTATCACTGTCCTGGAGTGTTTGTTGCGTTAAACTGATTACGTTTACGCATCAGTTTGTGTATAACTTTCAAGAAAGCGATTTAGAGTTTAAAATTGAACAAAAATCATAATGTGCAAAATGTCAAACATAAATAAACAAATATTGGGATCAAAACACATTGTTTTATTGATAATTGAACTTGTTTAGAGTTATACAATGATTACACAAACACAGATGTCACAGTTATAAGTATTTACCTCATCATTAGGCTTTGCCTGCTGTTGGCTAGAAGATCCAAGGATTTCTTCAGTATCGATCACTAAACCCTTCCTTTTCTCTTTAGCCTCTTCAGCAATCTGTTTCTCTCTCTCTACCCTCCTAGCTTCAACTCTTTGTATCTCAATCTCGTTGTACATAGCTTGAACATTGATTCCAAGCTTGTGTTCAATCATAGTATAGAGCATATTCAGTTGTTCATCTTTGATCTCTTTGTCAGCCCTCAACGTCTCTACTTCTTTCTTCAACACCTCATTTTCATTTGCAGTAGACGTATGAAGATTACCAATAACTTCCATCATCATATTGTGAGATTCATTCATAGATTTGTACTGCGCTCTAACCTCCATGATCTTGTCTACCAAACCTTCAATGACTTCAGATTGCTCTTCAACCTCTTCTCTTAAAGGAACATTTTCAGCTTCAATATTACCCAGCTTTTCTTTTGTTTCCTTCAACTCTGCTTCAACTTTGGCTTTCCCTTTCTCCAAAATACTTACTTTCCTTGTCAAAGTATTTATCTTCTCATCATGGAACCAATCATCAAACCCAGAAGGAAGATCAGAAGGTACCTTAGGAAACCCGTGGCTTGAGCTTTGTGAAGTTTGAGGTTTCTTTGTTGTTGATGTATGCTTTTCCACTATTTTAGGCGGCTGCTCTGGAGTCTTTTGTCTATCAGGAGATATATGAATTGTTTTGTTGATTGGTGACGGTGGAGGTGTAGACTTTCTGACTCCTGTAATCTCTATCTCAGGGCTTTCAACTCTTTCAACCCTTTCAAACTCTGGATCTTCCGTTGTTTCTTACTGAGGAATAGACGTTGTGTCTTTTCTTGCTCTTACTCTTCTTGGAACATCTCCATTTGGGCGTGCTTTTCTCTTCTTGATACCCTTCTTCTTGAGCTTTTCTTTCTCGGTTGGAGTTGGAACATATGTAACATCCTCTTCATCCGATGCTTTCTTCTTCTTTGGTGATTTCTTCAACTTTTGCTTTCCACGCACATAAGATGTTGGTGCAATCTTTGTTGGATCAAAATCACTCTATGTTTCACTTGAATCTGTATGCACCTATCCTTCAACGAACGTCCTTTCCACGTTTTCTCCACCAGCTTCAGTGTTCTCAGCAGTCTTTTCAGCTTCTTTTTCACCTTGAGCACCCTGAGCAGTTGATAGCTTCTCATAGTCAGCAAACGACATCTTTAGCAAATCAACGCCTTCTTTGATCACATCCGTTGGAGGTATCACAGTCTCATCTACTAGACACGGTGGAGATTTCTTCTTCTTTGTTTCTGCAACACAAATATTAACATTTATAGTATAATATTCAAATGAAATATCTACCAACCGTTCTGATGATTCCTGCTTCTCAGTTTTACCCTTGATCACAACTTTCGGTGTAGAAACTTTCGGAGTTCTCTTTCTCTTCCCATCCTTCACAAACCAGAATCTAAGCTTATTAAGAACCATCGGCTTCAATCCTTCTTTCTCATTATCTGAATTGCTATCAACATGCCTCCAGTTATCACCTTCTGGCGCAACATAATCAGACTTCTTTATCTTTCCAAACTTCTGTCTATATCTTGGTTCATCCTCTGGCTTCACTCCCCTATATGTATTCAACCTTTTCAGTGTCTCACTGTCCATGTGCTCCAATGGAAGCTCATCACTTGGATCTTTTGGCAGATTTGGAACTTGATCGTCTATCAACATTTGTACAAACCTCAGATACATAACATATTTTTTGTGACAACTGTCAAAAATCCAGGTATCCGTACAATTAATTAACCATGATTAGTGGTTAATGACTGTGCTGAATTTCAATTAACTGCTTTCTGATTTATGCCATATACATACATGTGCATCATACATTGTTTAATGTAATACCAATATTGCATGAAAGCTTTATTGCCTCAAATGATGCATTAAGTACAGTTAGCATAGTTATCTAATATATCAGGAAAATGCTGACAGAACTCAGCACATAGACAGACAGTGCATTGAGATACAGAATGGGCCAGAAACTAAGTATGACACTAGTATAGTGTGTAGGAAAGTAAGGATCACAAAACTGCCTTGATAGTGATAGTTTAAGTGCCGGAAAGTGCCTAAAACTCACCCAAAGTGCTGAATTCAGCAAAATTCAGCAAAAATCAGCAAATTAACACACTAATATTATGCAGAAAAATGGTAAAATGGTCCTGAATGCTTTCCTAAGTGTCGGGAATCAAAAGTGTCACAAAAGATACATAAAGCACACTAAACTGCAAGGTTTAGCACTTTAACGAACCAGTAACCAACCGGACACTACCCGAAACATCAAATTTACACTAGAAGCAATGTTTTAACATTTCCAAGCTAGTTATGATCCTTGAACATCATAACATCTCCTAAAAATATCTAATAACTAGAACATGTAACTAATACTTGGATTTAAACTAGAATGTAACTAAGTTTCACCCTAATCTACTACCCCCCACCTATTTACGGCCAACATGGCCCCCACCAAGTGGATTTTATTTCAATATTTTATTGGATATGTTAATACTTTCCTAAACATATTACACATGAGTTAAGAGCATGAATTGGTTTATAAAAGAACATGAGAGACATAAACTCATAACCTACACACACTTAAACACACACAAAACTCTCTCCTCTCCCTCTCTTGTTCTCGGCCGTGAGCCACCACCACCATCACCATCACCATCATCTTCACTTCAATAGAATCCATTCTCAAGTGATACAAAGGTGCTAGAAGCAAGACTAAGGAGCTTGGTGGCCTTGAAGCTTGAAGAACCTCTCTTGTTTGCTTTTATCCACTTGTTTTCTACACTTGAATCATCCCTAGCCTTGAGCTAGTGGTAAGAACCTTGTACACTCCATTTTACTTCCATTTTAGTGGTTAAAGAAGAATCATAATCAAAACTTGAAAGAACACTAAAGAACATAAGAAGTAAACATGAACATAAGCTTGTTTAATGAAGTAATCTTGATGAATATGAGTTGTTATGCTTGTTGATCATTGATTGTTTGTTGAAATAATGTTGATCATCATAAGATCTTGCTAGATCATGATTAAAAACATAATCTAGCAAGATGAGAAAGTAGAAATGTTGTAGGATGATAAATCATCCACACATGAATCATGAACATGAAAGAATACTTTGATTTCTTGAAAAATAATGACCAAAGTAAGTTATTAATCATATAGATCTAAATATTTATGAATGGTTTTTCAAAGGAACCAAGTTAAAAATATGAGTTTCATTTAATCTTGGTTCTTACATAAACAAATCTCATTTTTAGTGGTTAAACAAGTGTAGAAACACTTGTGCAACAAGAAGAATGCATAAAGAAATATTTTTAGAAAATATGATTTGAAGTTGTAAACATCTAACTTCTTTAAAAATGAAGTTTTTAAAGAACTAATCACATTTTAAAGGATAACAAGACTTACTAAGAACACTAGTAAGTTCCTACAAATTTTTACAAATATTCAAGTTCATGAAGTGGTAGATTATTACTTGATTTTGGCAAATTGGTAAGTAAAGGTTGTTTGTTGATGATTATGAATTGATTGTGTTGATTTTTACAAAAGAAAATGATATGCTTGAAAGCATGGAAACCTCTATTTTTAGGGGAAACTATGGAAAAATTTTCTAAAAATATAAACACTTACAAAAATATTTTTAAACAAATATTTACAAGTGTATTTTAACCTTGAGTTTTCTACAAAAACTTTGCCATACTTTTTGGTTACAAAAATACAAATATTGGAGGTTGATTTTCATAAATAAAAGGTGACTAAATATGTATTTAGGAAATATATATTTAGAAGACACCATGTGTGTGATTATTTGTATATTTTGTGTATTAGTTATATTATTTTAGGACATGAAATAATATAACTCATTAAAATACCAAGAATCACAATCCAAAATAATACCAAAATTCCAAAGAATGAATATACACATTTACACAAAAATATTGGGGAACCGAACTATGGAATAAGACTTACAAAAATATTCCGGAATTTATTCACAAGGTATATTTTGGTAAATAATATTTTGGACACCAAGGAAACAAAAATATGGTTTTTACAATTACTACAAGAATATATCATATTTTTTACAAGGAAAAATATATTGTTTTTGACAAGTATGAAATATATATTTTTCTTGAAATTTTTAGAGGATATATTACTTTTAAGAAATATATATCTTCCTACACAAACATGAAATACAATATTTTTGGGAGAAAAGTATATTTTCTCAAATAAATATGAAACATATCATTTTTGAAAGAAAAATGAGTTTATATCTATTTTCTATGTTAGACATGAAAATATATAACTTTTGAAACTTATGAAGGAAATACAAATATTTTTGCCAAAAGAAAAATTATAAATAATTTTTCTAAATAATATTTATTACAATATATATTTTGGAAATATATATTGGTGGACTTTTATTAAAGATATTATTGCGGAAAAATTAATACGAAATTAAGTATAAAGAATACTTAATGAATACAATAAAATATGTATTCCTATACGTATAAATACACACCAGAATACGACCCCAATACATGGAAAAAATATACAAGTATAAGAATACAAATACAAATACCCCCCATCCTTGGGAAGGAAATACATGTATAAACACCCGAAGAGTATCAAGTCAAAAAATATATTATTATTCCAAAATTTAAAAATATAATTTAAGTTGAAATATTAATTATTATAACAAATAATTATATAACTTTGAATAATATCGAAGACACAAAAGAAACGTAACTCAAAGACAATAATACTGAGTCAAGGCACGACCCGTTCGTCTAATAGATTAGTACGTTGTAGGTAGTCGTGTTCGCCGAAGGAGATTGAGTTAAGATTGTTGAAGACGCATGACTGTGAGTTCATGTTTCCCCCTTTTCTTTTAAACTGTTTTTTTTATAACTTCGGGGGTGAAGTACATGTTACAAAAGGATTTCATACAATTACAATTGGTATGGTTAGCTTTGGAAAGTACAGTAGATCATGTGAATGGGTAGGCACACTCCTAAGACCGTTAATCCTCGTGTTAGGACCGAGGGGCATGAGTGATAGATCTATTTGGGTGTAGCGAGCCCACACCCATGTGGACCAGGGTGGCCATGAGGTGACTATGTCTTACAGCCGAAGGCCCGGTGCGAAATCTACTAGGTTTGAGTCTTCCTACGGCGTTGCACGCATGTTAATGGCCTTGCAAACCATTAATCGATCTGTTTCCTTTTTTTGCTTTCATACCGGGATTTACAAAACTTACATACTTACAATGTTATCAAAGGTTTTATTCATACACACAAACAAACTCATGAACTCGCTCAACTTTTGTTGATGTTTTCAAAACACATGTATTTCAGGGAATTAAGAAAGTGGATCTGGTGGGCGTTGGATGTTTCATGCTGCGTTAAGAATAAAAGATGTCATCCATGGTCTTCGGGTTTGGTCAGGGTGTCTTATTCCTGGACGAGACACGTTTTCTAAATCGTGGTTTCATTTAATGTCATTTGTCGAGTCTTTGTTAACTCTTAAACAAGTTGCATGGTTTGTACTCGAATTTGAATTACTATGTTTTTAAGACAATGTTGTCATGTTTTCAAACTTAATTAATGGATGACCATCTATGGTTTTATCATTTAGTTGTTGTTATGATTGAATGCAATGGTATTAAGAAAGTCACACCATAATCACGCTTCCGCAAAAGTCAGGGCGTGACATTTTTCACCTTTTATATTATCCAGCATGAGGTTGAAGATGACTTGCGAAATGTTGTACGGACGGTTGAGCACTAAGCTTGCAATTATGTTCATGATGTAGTCTAACGCTTCATCATAAGCACCCCTTTCTGTGAGATAAGGCATGAATCACACAGTGAACGAGGAACTTGTAGGGTCTACAAAACTTTGACTTTTTGTACCCTTTATCGTTTATATACCCTGTGTATCCCATACGCAACCAAAAACCTTCGCACAACCTTTCAGAACCTATAATAGGATCCTCGTCTTTGTCTTGCAGATCTAACACTCTCCTTACGTCGTCCACAGTTATCTTCACAGGCAAATCGACGTCCTTATCATTTTCATCCTTAATTCTAACAGAAGAATGAATTGCCTTCTCTTCTTCCTCATAGCATGCAACATTCCAAAATCTTCTAACATGAGATTCATAGCACTTGTGCCTCTCCGTCAATGCCTTAAAGATTCTACTCTCTCTCAAGAACGGCACAACATCTTTAAAAGGCTCGATGTTAGGAAAATTCTCTTCCAAAATACAACATATGTTGTCTTTCTTGTGAAAATCAGAAGCTCTTGCCTGCAAATATTTCATTATTACAATATACACGCATTTCAAGACTTATAGTACATAGTGAAAATTTTTAAAACTTGAGAAATTTTCTAACACTTTACATTATGTACAGCACTGAAGTGAACAGACTGACGAATGGCCATCCGACCGGATGGTTATCCCGTTCGGATGAGCATGATCTGATAAGCACAATAATTCAAATGAGAAATGGTCCGAATGACCATTCGACCGGATAGAAATTAAAGCATGAAAGCAACATGGTCCGAACGGTCATCCGACCGAGTGGCAATATGGACACAATTGTGTTGTGGCTCGATTGGTCATCCGATCGAATGATCATTCGAGTGAAAGACAACTGATTATTCAATGCACACAATGATCATAATGGAGATATGGCTCGGATGGTCATCCGATCGAATGATCATTCGAGTGAAAATCAGTTAAGCATTTAATGAACATTCAAACAAGATAGTGTAATGGATCGGGTGGTCATCTGATCGAATGAACATTCGAGTGAAACATGAGGAACAGTTTGAATATTCAAACACATCAGATCAAAAATTTTCATGATTTTCCAAAATTGAACACAAATTCTCTTAAAACTTTTGCCGATTAACAAAACCCTATGTTCAATTTCTACCAAAACCTTCTAAATTGGCCTAGATATGAGAAAAACCATGTCGGCTGCCGACACCTTCTAATGATTCTAGATTCAAATCTGTTGATGTAATGATGAAATTGGATCGGTGAAATCCTAAATCTAAGGCCGATGTACAAGAATCTATGTTCAATTTATACAAACAACACCTAATCAAGCCTAGATCTAAAAATACCCACTGTCGGCACCGTCGGCAAGAACAAATATCAAAAACTCCAATTAAATGTTGAGATTTAGATGAACTTACCTTCCCCATAGAGAATGATGTGCAAACCAACAATCATATGTCAATGTTTAGGCAAGAAATTGGCTAAAAATCAACTTGTGTTTGAGAGAGAGAGAAAGTGTGAAAGTAACAATTAATGAGTCGATCAAATGAGGTCTATGTGTGTTGACTTTCTTTATATAGGGTGACATCCATTCGGATGATCATTCGATCAACTCAAATTTTCAAAAAATTTCTAACTTTTTCAATTTTTTCAAATTTTATCAGTTTTGATATCCACTCAAGTATCTAGGTCCAAGTTAATGACCCTGGTTACTCAATTTGTCAACCAAGTCCAAGTTAATGACCTTGGTTGACTCGATTCGAACCAACTAAAATTTTGTTCAAACTTTTCAACTTTTTCTGAAAGATACAAGTGTCAAATTAATGATCTTGTTTGACTTTATAGATTCCCAATTACTTAGAATAGCTCCCAACCCAGTCGTTCAGCAAAAACTTTCTCTGCATCGCATCTGAGATTTCAAAGATTAGCTTTCCACAATGGTTTGTCAAAACTAAAGCAGAAATAAAATCTTTTTGGATTTTAGAAAGTTTATGTTAAAATACACTGAAAATCTTTTTGGGTATAAAACTGAAATAAAATAATAGGAAATTATATACAAACATCTTTTTGTGAGTCGTGTTAGAGGATCATATCAGCTACCTACGAGTCACTGGCACTGTTGAGCTTATTACACTTTAAGTTTTAAACAGTTTGTGACATCTGTGTCTTTTAAATCCTTGTACTGTTCTGAACAACTTTTTATTTAATAAAATATGGTGTTCTAATTTCAATATTTGTTTAATTATTTGTGACATTACAAGTTTTCAATCATTGTTCAATTCCGAACTCTCAAACCTGTTCTGGAAGTGAAATCATAAACCGTTACGTAAACATAATCAGTTTAACACGAGGTACACTCCGGAACTATGACATAAGCCAAACATACCCTAAATACCCTTTACATAACTTAGAAATAAGTTTCGAAGGATTCGGTATGGCAAAAACATGTTTATTTGAACTTTAGAACTAACTGCGACAAAACTGCGAAACGAACGTTGGTGACCGCCCGAATAATATTTCAATCCTAAAAATATTCTGTTATGATTAAGATTTTATTTTTAATCATGTAAGTATTGAAAAAATAAATTAAAACGCTTAAAAACGTTATTTTTCAAAGTTTAAGCGCGTACCGCGTGTTACTGCGTAACACAGTGCTTCTACTGCAAAACGCAGACAACGCAGCCAGTCTCGGCAACTGATATTTATTTCAGTAATAATTTGGTGAGTTTATTTTTATAGAATAATAAAAATAATATAAAACGCCATAAACCGGGATTAAAACGCTAGACATTACACTTAACCTCCAACTATTATCTATTTTTACCATTCAAAAATTACACTTAACCCCCCCCCCCCCCATATAAATTACGGTCACAAGGACCCACCATCCACTCAAAGATTTGATTTTTATTTTATTTGTATTTTGCTTGATTTTATGGACAAGTTTTGATGCATGTAATCTCTTATGGATCTTCCATATCTCTTTATATCTTTCAAGATCACAACACCACACTTCACTCAATCTTTCTTCCTCTCCCTCTCTCCCAAACCGTAAACCCCACAACCATCACCATTATCATCTTTTCAACCTTGTTCTTCAAGATCAAACCCCATTCCAAGCTAGTTTCAAGTTGGTGTGAAGATCCAAAGGAGTTTCCAAGGTGTTTTCAAGTGATTTCAAGCTCCATATCATCAAAATCTCATCAAAAACTTACTTGAATCTTGAAGGTATAAAGTTTATATTTAAATCATACACTTGATTCTTGGTTGTTCTTGATGATTGAAAGTTTCTCTTGAATCTTGGAATTTTTCACAAACTTGAAATCTAAAAAGAAATGGGTCTTGATACAAAATAAAAATGGTAGTATATATATGTGTATGAGATTTGAGTTTGATTTTTGATAAATACTTGTTTAGGATGTTTGCTTGCATGAACAAGAATATGTGCAAATATGTTAGAGATATAAAGGAGTGATTGAATCATGAGTTATAATTTGAAATAATGTTAGTATTTTGACATGTAAATGGCCGAAAATTTATTAGACATATTTGAGGATTTTTAAGTTGTTACTTGTTCTTGAATGATAGTTAAAATGCAAGTGTTTGATGATTTGTGCATGATATGATGAATGTTCAATTAAATCACTAAGTAAACATGAATAAATTACATGTTTGATGCATTTAAATTCATATGAAAGGATGATGATATGATAGTGTGCTTTAGACACTTGTACATAAGAATACATGTTGATTTAAAGCTCAAGTAATGATAAAAAATGATTGTATGAAAAAAATGTTTTAGAACAGATTATAAACACTAAAATATAACATTATTTGGTATATTATAATGGCATGAGACTTTGTCATAGGTTTGATAGCTTTGCATGTTGTACATATAGCTTAGAAAGTGGTAAAATATGTGAAATTTGCATGATTTATGTGCTTTATGTGAGACCTGCACTATCATGAGTATAACCACTATTTTATTCAGTAAATAACATGGGTTATGTTAAAATATCAAGTCGTTACGATTTGGGATGGTTAGGGTAACGTTTGATGCAAAACTATGCGGTAAAACAGTTAAAAATCGGCTTTTCGGAGGATTTTTATAAAACTGTTTTAGATCATTAAGTAAACTGATATTTTTTATATAAAAATAAGTATTTTAACTTATATTAAGCTTACTTGGTGTTTGGTTAGTCATACATGACTTCCGGCGCCCAAAAAACGTTACCGAATCGCTAAAATACTTGTTTTCCAGTATACACTAGAATGGGTTGTTCATGGGTAAATTTTATGTGTTACAATGTGTTATGTGTTTTATAATATGTGTATGATGAAATGTTTATACTTGACAAGATTATGTGTATTACACTATTATTAGTATGTCACAATAAGTATATATATTACGACGCGCAAATCGTAGATATATTGCTTATAACATGATGAGGGTCACCAATAAAATCGTTCAAGTTGCAAAGTTTTTTTTAAATATATATGAACTCATATATATATATATATATATATATATATATATATATATATATATATATATATATATATAATACACCAATATAATAAAAAATAATAACTTTTCGAGAAAATCTCGAAGTTATTTGAAAATTCTAAGTATCGGAGAAACTTATGTATTTTTGTGAGTTTTTGATTATTAAATCGTTCTTATTTAATTTAGGACGAATAAACAATTTGAGGGATTGTGTTAACATATAAAAACGCACCCAAAGGTGAGTACATAGTTCCCCTATTTTACGTTTTCCAAATGTTTTGGGGTGAAGCATATGTGCATAACTTTACTTTCCGTTTTCATGACATTATACGTGTTTTATTACATATTACATATAATACATTATTTCAAAGGCATTTTTATGGTATATTGACTTAGTATACCTAACATTTGGCTTCAAAGACATTTTACTTGGCATATTGACTTAGTATGCCTATTACATGGTTTTACAAAGACATTTTCATGACATGCTTACATTGAAAAAGACATTTGGTATGTTTAACGGAGTAGTACATTCATTAACATTGATCACGCAGCTCGGTAGTATGTAATAGCACTATAGGACTTGACAAATCCCGTTCCCGCTTTCTAGGAATTTCGGAAGGGGAATGACAGAATCCGAATAGATTTTTTTTATAAACCTTGATCTTGATAAGGGTTTATCCGACAGTCTCAAGGCTTGAGTGTATGCGATAAACAAACCACATAAATGTTCATATCAATAAGAGCAATGGTTTTCAAAACATAACTTTTGTTTTAAACTTTTGTTTATTCAAAAACCTTTTTTTGTACATGACACTTTGATTACATAAGACATTTGTTTATACATGACATTATGCATTTGGCTTGAGTAAATACTATTTATTCGCCATACAAGACATGGTTTATACTAGACATTTGACATTGGACATTGACATTTAAACAAGACATTATTTCATGGTTATTAATAAGTGATTTAAGTAACGAGACGTGTGTAATATGATAAAATCATGGTGGACACGCCGTTGGTACTTCCTATATATAAGTGCTTTTATTGTATTGCATATCATGTCATTATCTAAATCACTTCAATAAGAACAAGACATGACATATCTTATACATATTATTTTCATTTGGTTATTAAATTAACTATATATCATTCTTTTATAACATTTGATTTTCATTTGATTTTATAAAAGAAGACATTTTTATAAGGTTCATGACTACTTTTCGTTAAACATTTCTTTTAACCTTTAAAGTCATGAATCTTCAACACTAAACCTATGTTACTCACATGCATTTTTATGCTGACGTATTTACTTTCACATATGTTTCAGGAGCTAATATTTGATGTGAGCAAGCTACACTTAGGGCGACTTGGGTCTTAGCAATCTAAAATCAAGAAAGTTATCATATTTTATGTTATATGTTTTGTTTGAACTAAGACAATGTAATAATTTAAGCTTGTAAAACTTCACTTTAATTATCATGTGTTTTGAAACAATAATTCTGCCACACGACTCCCCGACTTTTCCGCCGCGGTTTGTTGTTTTACGCGGTCGGGGTGTGACACAGTTCACCTAGATTGTCAATATACTGATCCACTTAAATTCTCACACAAAGTTCAACTAATTCGGGATATGTATTAACTGTTTTAAGAACTTAACTTATTCGCGTGTCCCACCTCAGAATATACTCTAGTATTGAGATTCCTATATTCAGTCTTACAGGTGAATATACAATAATAATATCTGTTTTAGGGTAATGCGAGACCATGAGAGCTCAGGTTAGAACTTCCGTTCAGACAAAGAGATGATGGCTCGACTTTGAGGTGTGTCCCACTTAGGGATCTTCTTTACAACAACGCTTGATTCACATCTTTCGATATTTATCAATTTTAATGCTGAGGGGAAGCTTTAAACATTAAAGCGCATAAAGTATTATACGAGGACTAGGCTATTGCTTCCGCAAAATCAGAAGTCCTGGTATAATACCCCAGATATCACTAAGTATATAGACCTAGTATCTCAGAAACAAGTAATCTTTCAAACAAGATTTTAGGGGTTACCTATATATCCAAGAGATGTTCCCCACGAAATAAGCAAGATATGAAATTTAGGTTTATATCCCGCAAAAGTCTACTAAATGTGCAAAAACCTATCGACATATCACCAGTGAGACCATTTAACGCTTTTAATCTTTCCAATTCTTTAGCGTACCGTGACAGTCTAGCTGATGTACTGTAACACTCTAACTTGTTTTATCTAATATTTTAATAAAAACGCGGATACTTAGGTCCCATTTTTTTTACATAAAACATAGAATTTATACGTCTGGGTTAATTGATAACCCAAATGAACTGACATAACAGACTATACACTTAATTACAGTTTAAGAACATTAAGGTTTTATACTTGAAATTTGTTAAGCATGATCATGCTTCATTCTTCTCATGATTATTTCCAAAAGATTCCGGTTTCAGAATGTTCGGTTCTTCACGTGCTTGGTCGTCCTTCCGTCCAGTTCCAGTCTAGAGAAAACCTATCATAAACACTAAAACCCATTAGTGTTTTAAGTTATACTAGGTTAATGCCCGCGTAATACACGGGTTCAACCAAAACTATATTATTTACTTTGAAATGTAATATTCTGTACAAACGCATACATTGGAAGAAACAAACAGAAAATTATTAAATCCCGGAAAAAACTTCCTTGTAGACTACATTTGTTGTTTTACTCTTTACATTGCCATCTTCGTCTAGTTTAAGCAACTTCACACCGGCTCTGCTTTTGACTCTTGATAACGCAACATAAAGCTGACCATGTGAAAAAACTGGATATTTCAAATATAATCCAACCCTTGATAGAGATTGTCCTTGACTTTTGTTTATAGTCATTGCGAAACATACATTTAAGGGGAATTGTCGTCGTTGAAACTTTATAGGAATTCTTTTATCCGACGGTGTCAAACTGATTCGTGGAATAAATGTTCTTGTCCCTATGTTTCCTCCGGATATAATCTCAGCCTCTATAACACGTTTATAAAGTTTAGTAATTCGTAGTCTCATACCGTTGCATAAACCATTTTGTTGATCGATATTACGAAGCAACATTATAGGTACACCGACTTTAAGGACTAATCGATGATGGTTAAAGGCAATATTTTCATTTCATTAAAATATAATCCAATTTTAGGTTTGCCCATCTGATGTTGAGGTTTGTTTAACAATTATGCTTTTTTATATGTTTTCTTTGCTTTGTAGGGGTAAGATGGGTACTTCTCTCCATATAACCAACCATGTGAATCAGTTGTAAATTAAAGATCTAAAATCTACAAAATGAAAACCGAGGAACCACTAAATAAAATATAATACATGATTCGATTACATTACACCCTTTATCATAATAAATTTGTTCCCAAAACACAACCACAACAGTTTACATTTACCAAAATTAAATTAATTATAATATATACCCTTTTTTAAAGAATAAAAAATGACATTTTATAAGAGCTCAAAGGTAGATAAAAGTCGACCTAATTAGCATAAGTTCCAACAACATTTAACATATACCATGAATAGTTGATATATTTACAAAATAAAAAACTTGATCACAAAACATAAGTAAAAAAAACCTCAACATAAACTTCAACCTTTTTATCTATGGCTGGCTTATCAGCTACTGGCATAAGCTCCAAGCTAGATGAACCTACTGAAACATGAGGGATAGATGTTAACACTAATCCTGAACTGCTAGCTCCAAAGCTTGACTCATTTACATTGGTCCTTCGTATTGTCAAAATGCGACTAATGCTGTGAATAAAATACGTTTTCTCCTTATCGCCTTCATCCTAACAAATATAAAACAAAAAAAAAAAACATTTAAAACTTTAAAACGCATAAGGAGCTAGAACAAAAAAAAAATCAGATAACCTTAATGCATCTACAATAATAAAAAATAATCTTTGTTTCTAACATGTAAACACATAGGTACAAATAGTACCGGGTATCGGTTCAAAACTGATACCGAACCGGTATCAGTACCGAATTCCCCGAACTGATTCAACTTTCAGTACCTGATTCAGTACTGACATTCTGTGTTTTTGGTACCGGTATCAATTTTTCGGTACCAATTTTTCGGGTTTTTCGGACCGGTATTTTCGGTACCGGTTGATACCGAAGCTCATCCCTAGGAAAAAATGCATAAGAAGCAAGAACAAAATGATAGATTACCTTAAAACAGTTGGATCAAACAGGTTGCAAGTAGTTCAATACTAAATCCTTGAATTTGAAAAATCAAAAATATATGGAATACTTTTTTGTAATCACATTTGACCCATTAAGCATAATTGAAAAGCACCGTAAACTTTTAGTAAGCACTGTTGCAATTAAAAGACTAAATAAGTCATTAGCTACTCTTGTGAAATTATTAATGAATGACAGAAGTCATCCACACACAAACCGTGTTCTCATTAAGACAAAAACAACTTTTTTAAAACCCAAAGATTTTCAAGTATTAGCTAGTTTAAGTAGATGTAGCAACTTTGACCCGTTTACTTATAAACCACTTGATTTGGGTTATGTTTTATATTTAACAAAATCCCATGACATCAGCAAGGAATAGTGGTGCCCCTGAAAACATAAAACGAACCCGTCCACGAAGTTTAGCTTTTATTTTGTCAAACACCAACCGGTCCCACATAGGAGATGCGTTCTTGCCTAAAAGATGAAATAAAAATAACTTTCAGAAATCTTGAAATATAAACTTAATTGATTGCATTTGCTATACTAATATCGTTCAATTTAGAACAATTAAATATAATCTTTTTATGTGTTATTTATATTTAAAATTTTACAAATATCTTTACATTTCTTCTACATTCATCCAGAATATATCACCTTTAAGTAATGCTTGCCTCTTTGCATTATATGTAGCATTAAACTCACTTTCCATCAAACCACCACCAAATGACTTCATTGCATCCACAATGCTGCAAATAACCACATTGTTGAATCAAGATTAAATAAGCCGTGTTAATTGCACAATAAAGCATCATATTGATCTGATCATACCCATCATATAATTTGTTATATAACTAAGGAATGCCTTTAAAAAAATATATTTAACGGAGGAACACTGAATAACAAAACTCGGCTTAATAAAGCCATGACATCCAATAATTTCATGTTGTCATACACTCCGACACTAACGAAAATAGAGCCTTAACTACTATGGGATATTTTGACATTATGAATTTAACCGAAATAAATTAGTCTCTTACTACTCGATAAAATCCAAATGAGCCGCCATAGTACGACAATATGTACTTAATCGAAATAAATTAGTTTCTTACCTTGTGTTCGTTTTAAGTCAATTTTCTCCCTAATAAGTAGAACATAACAAACAAAGTACCTGCTGCCAATATACATCACGCTCCTGAACAGACGATGGAGTTAAAATCCAGTCATAATTGTCGACACTGCTAGTTTGTACTATCACCACTGCCTGCAAAATCATCACCGGAACCACCTAACCATCTCCATCGCCGCATCAATTATTCATAAATAGAGGCCATGTAAATTAGAGGCATACATGTGCAATAGTAAATCACAAGTAAAGTTCAAGGCTAGTTTTGTCACACCCTGACTTTTGCGGAAGCGTGGTTATTGGTGTGACTTTCTTAATATCATTGCATTCAATCAATCATAACATCAACTATATGATAAAACCATAGGTTTGTCATCCATTAAATAAGTTTAAAACAGAACAACATTGCAGACTTCAAATTCTAGTTTTACAAACTGTACAAATTGTTTATGAGTTCATTAAGGACTCGTCAAAAGATATTGAATAACACCAAGGTTTGGATGACGTGACTCGTCCAGGAATAAGACACATTATCCAAATCAAAGACCATGGATGACAGCTTTATTCTTAACGCAGCATAAAAAATTCCAACGCCAGCCAGATCCACTTATAAATTCCCTGAAATACATGTAGTTTGAAAAACATCAACAAAAGTTGAGTGAGTTCATGTGTTTGTTTGTGTGTATGTATAAGCCTTTGTAACATTGTAAGTATGTATGTAAGTCCCTGGTATGTAGCAATAAGGAAAAAGAGATCACCACTGGGTTGCAAAGCCAATGGTATGTGTGAAGTAATGCAGGAAGACTCAAACCTAGCATATTTCGTACCGGGCTTCCGGCTGTAAGACATAGTCACCACATGGTCCACTCAGCCGACTCAGGAGTGGGGCTCGCTACACCCAAATAGATCTATCACTCATGCCCCTCGGTCCTACAACGAGGATTGATGGCCTTAAACGCCCTACCCATTCACATGATCTAGTAGTAAACCCTCCTTAAGCTAACCATACCATGTATAAAAATGTCAGTAATAATTGTAACATGTATTTCACCCCCGAAGTATAAAACTGAAAACACTTAAGAGAAAAGGGGGACATGAACTCACTGTATAGCGTCTTCAGTATCGTAACTCAAATCCCTTCAGCAACCACGACTACCTACAGTGTACTAACGTCTATTAGACGACCGGGCCGTGCCTTGCCTTGCCTTTGTATTTACGTTTTTGAGTTACGTTCCTTTTATGTTCCCAATATTATTCCAAGTTATAATTATTTGCTAAAATAATAATTATTTTAATTTCAAATTATATTTAGTTTTGGAATAATTGTTTAAACAACATCTTGTATCAATACTTCTCAAGTGTTTTGTATTTGTATTTCCTTCCCAAGGATGGGGGTATCTCATACATGTACTTTCGTATTCTTGTCAAGTATTGGCGTCGTATTCCGGTGTGTTATTCCAAAAGAATATATATTTTTAAGTCCAAATTAATGCATTTCAAGAAAATATATATTTTTCCCAAAAATCATACATCTTCTAAGTATTCAAGAAAATACATTTTCACTTCCCAAAAACAATATATTTTCTCCTTGTTGAAAATATGATATAACTTAGTAATATTTACAAAAATCATATTTTCACTTCTTTTGTATCCAAAATAATATTCACCAAAAATATATTTACAACGGTATATCCCGGAATATTTCATAAGTTACGTTTTATTGTTCGGCGTCATAATATTAAGTGTGTAACTTACATTCCATCCCTTGTGGTCTTTGGTGTTATTTTGGAGTTGTAAATTCTTGTTATATGTTGAGTTATATTATTTTACCCTAAAATAATATAACTGGTCCACAAAATATACAAATATTCACACAAGTGTCTTATATATATTCTAAATATATATTTACCCATTTTATTTACAAAAACCATCCTCCAATACTTTGTATTTTGTTACAAAAATTATGGTAAAGTTTATATTTGAAATACATAGTTCAAAACATACTTGTAACCACTTGTTTAGAAAATATTTTCTAAGTGTTTGGATTTTTAGAAAATTTCGCCATACTTTCCTTTGTAAACGGAGGTGTCCATGCTAATTAGCATATCATTTTCTTTTCAACACAATCACAATATCCATTAACAATCAATCTTTAAACACCTTACATCACCAAGAGCAAAAACTATATGCTTTATATAATATTCATGAACTTGATATTTCACAAAAACGTGTAGTAACTTGGTGAGGTGTTTAGTGGTCTTAGTTACCTCCCAAAGTGTATTCATCCCTTTAAAAATCCCATTTTTTTGAAGAATCTCGGTGTTAACAACTTGTGAACAAATTTTACAAAAATTATTCTTTTGAACTCTTCTTGTAAATGAAGTGTTATTACACTTATTTCATTTACAAAAATGGTGTAAGTGCAAGTAAAAGTCATGATCTTTTTAAACTTAGTTTTCTTGGAAAATTATTCACAAGTCTTGGATTTACAAGTTTACTAGTTCACTTGGTTTGTCATTTTACAAGAAAATTATTTTACTTTCAAGTTCATGTTTGATCAAGAAGATGGTTATTTCATGTAAACCCATAACCACCTTCTAACTTGTTAAATCATGTTTTTAATCATACTTTAACAAGTTCCATATGATGATCAACATCATATTATCAAGAAATCAACAATCAAGTGCCATGCATGTATTTAACAACATCATTATAACATGATTTCATCATCTTTCATTTTTATGTAAACTTTATGTTCAAGCTTTTAGTTTGTGTTCTCTAGTGTTCTTGTTATTTCATCATACTACAACTTTTAACCATAAAAAAAAAAAAAGTAACCAAGAGTTATGAGAGGTCTTACTACTAGCTTTAAGCTAGGGAAGAACACAAGAGCAAAAGATGATAAAGATGGTGTGTAAAAGCAAGTAAGAGAGTTCCTTGATGATCCACAAGCTCCAAGCTCCAAGAATCACCTTCTAGCACTTGAATCAAGCTTAAAAATGGAATGATGGTGGTGACAAGGTGGTGGTGGTGGCGGTTCTATGGTGAGCCGAGAGGGAGGGAGAGATGTATGGGGGAGGTGAAGTGTGGTGATGGGTCTTGATCTTATGTAATCTAATAACCAAGATCTTCATGTATCTAAGGCAATATCTTGCATATCTAATAAAATAAAAAATGAATCAAGGAGGATCTTACAAGATCAAGTAAGGATCTTGATGGTGGGGCCACTATCTTGTGACCGTAAATTATAAAGGGGGGAGGGGGTCCAAGTGTAAGTTGTAAAATGTTAGATATGAAATGATCTTGTAATCTAAGGCCACAATATTTATAGAGATCTCTTATATATTTTGTCCAAGATATCAAGCAAGTATCTAATAAAATAAGGAACAAAATCTTGAGTGGGGTGTGGGTCCATGGTGACCGTAAATGGCATGGGGGGGGGGGGTTAATTGTAATTTTTGATGGTAAGAGTAGGTAAATATTTAGAAGGTTAAGTGTAATATCTAACGTTATATGTGTATGACACATTATATAATATGTTGGGGTATTCGGGAACCATAACTAGCCAAGAAATAATAAAATAATGTCTCTGGTAAAATTTTGGTGTTCCGGGTAATGTCCGGTTGTTCGGTTAGATACCGGTTTGTTAAAGTGTCAAACTATTCCGTTTAATGTTCTTTAAGTACCCTTTTGTGATACTTTTAATTCCTGATGCTTAGGAAAGCATACAGGACCATTTAGTCAATTTTCTGCATAATACCAGTATGTTAAAGTGCTGAATTTTGCTGAAATATGCAGAATTCTTCACTTTTAGTGGGTTTTAGGCATTTTCCGGCACTTAAACTAGCACCTAGTGACGCAGTTTCATGATCCTTACTTCCCTACACTCCATACTAGTGTAGTACCTTGTCTCTGGCCCATACTGGGTCTTTAAAGACTGTCTGTCTATGTACTAAACATCGTCAGCATTTTCTGAGTTATCCGCTCCCTGTGCTAACCGTGCTTTGTGCATCGTTTATGTCACTAAAGTTTGTATGTGATAAATGTTGTGACAGTATGAAATGTGATGCACATGTATGTATGATACAGAAATCAGAAAACAGTTTAAGTTATCAGTTGCAATTAAGCACAGTCATTAAGCATAAATCAATATTAATTAATTGTACGGATGCATGCAAATTTAACGGTTGTCACATTCTCCCCCTTGTTAAGGAAATTTCGTCCTCGAAATTTGTACTACCTTAACTCCTTAGGGCTACATTGTGCGTGTATGTGTACGAATAATACTGACGTAAGTAACCCAAAACCGAATTAAAACTTATTCAATTCAGGCGAATCCAAGCATGTATTTCAACAACAGGAACCCAATGGTTAAACAGATATGTGTTCTAGCATTTGATGTCAAAAGACATGAGATGTATAGATGTATAATCTAGTGTAACTCAGTTAACAGGGGTGTAACGAAGGAGTTTTGCCTAATGGATTCTCAACAATCGGTCACAATATGCAAACGAGTTTTCACAAATCATAGCATCCGCTATATGAATTCATAGTCAACAACTCAAATGTGATAGTAACATAAAAATGATCTGTCAACTTCCGAATAGATGAATGGTAAGGTTTAGTGCGTTGTCATTCTCAACTTGTGAAAATACACCGAATGAAGTACAAGCGAATCTGGTGTATCATTGTCTTAATTCGTAGTTGCATCAGAAAGTGTTTAAGTGATAAGTCAAACAAAAGCATGTGTAGTTTCGTGTGAGACGGTTGACCATGATTAGCATAAGCTACAAGTTTGTAATGACACCACAAGGTGTCGTAACGACATAATTTCGTAATAGTGGTGACTGAACAAGCTCACCGTGGTTGAAATCAAATGAAAGTGTACTGAGACAATCTGAAGATTTGATTTACACAATGTCGTAAAGTTTCCAGTTGAACAAGGGATATCAAAGAGCCACTGCTTTTGATCGAAGATGAAAAAGTAATAAGTACGGCAAGGTATTCAATTTATAACAAAAGAATCGTTAGGAGGCACCGTGATATGAAATGAATCTATGTACCGTTGTCTTAACACACAACTGTGTTGAGACTGCTTTGATTGTGAATATCAAAATGGATTGTTAACAAATAAGTAGACAATTAAATCCGTGTATGAAGTGAGTAACCCAATTAGCGCAAGCTTCAATTCTGTGGAAGTATCACCGCAAGGTATCGAAACCAATCAAACGATTTAGTGGAGTCGTAGACCAACCAAGTCTACTACGACTTGAAATGAGAGAACCTTTGCAAAAATATTTGAATGTGATGTTCTCAATACATCATATAGCGTCTCAAATCAAACATGTGAAATGGATAAGTTCAAGCAATTGAACTTAGTTTCAGCGTAACCCGACAATAAACGTATGTATCAACAAAGGAATCTCGGCATGGTAACAAAAATAACCCATGAATGTAACTTGAAAGAAGTTTCAAGAAAGTGTGTTGACTTGATAGCAAAAGAGCCAACAATTACAATAACGTAGGTTATTTGAATCATAAACCAATAGCTAGATTTAGCAAAGTAATATTTGTACTTCAATGAAGCGTTTATTTGAAATGAAACCGCATGCGTAGCAAAAGGTGCATGCATAACATATAAGTTTTCAAGTAATGAAGCAATGTGTATTTGCTAAAATGGAGAAATGACCAAGTATTCGATGCAAATGTGTGTTCGCTCTCAGCGAAGAAAATCAACGCGATGCAACTACGTTTAAGGGGAGTAGAGATGCAAACATCTACTTGCTAGAAGCAGAAGTGAAGATTTCAACGAAAGAAATTTAAATATTTTCTGTTTTGTTAACTAAAATGGCATATATGTCAGGTTAATGGTGTTCGATTGAGTTAACAGATATGGTTTCTAAGTAACAACCTTTACAAGTTTGGACCTGGGTTCCCAAAGGTCCTAAGCATATGTTTTCTAGATCCTCAAGGTTTCGTATTCTGTGTAACTCTGTTTGTGCATTGTGTAGGAAACACCATTTTTGTGTAAGTTTAAAACAAGTTATTGTCCCACAATTTTCCCGCGGTATACTTTCTTCCTGAATTCACTGCTAACGACACTCGATCGTCGATTAGTTGTGAAATAGTAGTTGGATCCCCACAGTTAGTTAAGTAAGTAATTTGTTAATCCTTAGCAAGAGTCACCGACTCTCGTGGGTTAGCTCGTTCGACTCCTAGTAGTTGATGCTCATTTGAAAATCACGTCATTCTTCTTGACGAGTAGAGCTGGGGTTACCCAAAATGGGAAATTGGTCTGTTATCTTCCTTCTCCATCAACTACTGAGGTTACTCTGACAATCCTTGCATCTCCGAGGATGTAAGTCGCTACGGTGCATCGACTACAGGTGCGGTGCCTGGAATTAAATCGATGCGAGATTCGACTAATCATTGAGGAGGTAATTCTGGTAAGTCTTCGGGGAAGACTTCAGGATATTTCCTTATCACAGGGGTATCTTCTAATTTTGGTTCTTCGGCTCCCTTGTCCCCGACATGAGTCAAGAAAACAACGCATCCTTTACGCAACAACTTTCGTGCCTTCCAGCAATTAGTAATTTGTAGGGGCGTATCCTGCTTCATGAGTCACGATCGTTCCTTTATTCGCCAACGGGATGCGGACATCAACCTCCGCTCGATCACTCGGCAATTAATCCATCCCAATTACCTCGTCGAAGTTTCCCAACTCAACTGGCAGCAGATTAAGCGTAAACTTACGCTCTCCAGGTTCTATCTTACCGTTTCTAGTTACTGCGTTGGCTTCCACTACCTTCACCTAGCTAGTTCCATCGAGTGCGAGTTATCTAACTTACTTGCTACTAAACCAAGTATACTCTTAAACTCTAGAGATGCGAAGCTTAAAATTTGCAACAGTATCTGGCAACACAGATGCATAACGTTGAGTAATATGGAACGTACCGATACCCACGCTTGAATTCCTGGCGTGTCTCCCTAGCTCCGGTGTTGAGCTTTCATTCTTGTGCCTGATCGTTTTTAGGGCAATATTTTCTGAAATGCTTTTTGCTTCCACAGTTAAAATAACCTTGAGCACGTTTCTGTCTGTCACTTGTCCTGCCTGGATAATCGTCACTGTCGTTGTTCCCTCCGTGATTCTCGCTACTATCTTGGCCTCCTTTTCTATGTTCAGTATCTTGCCTACAAGTTTCCTTAGGATGCCCTCTCTTGCCACAGTTATCACATTTTCCATATTTACATCGCCCGACATGATAGCGTAGACAATTGTCACACTTAGGTGGGATACCCATGTAGTCTTTTCCCTTTTTAGCCTTCTTCTTGTTACTCGCCCGAGTAATCTTTTTGAAATTTGCGAGCTTTCTCTTGTTATCTCCAGATGACTCTACAGGAGTCTCCTCTTTCTCTTCCATACTGGAAAATTTTCCTAGTCTAACCGCTTCTTCAGTGAGTGCCACGCTTGTGTCGATAGCCTCAGTGATCGTTGTAGGTTTAGATGTTGTTACCAGGCTTAGAATCTGAGGTGCCAATCCCCCTATGAAACGTTCAATTCTCTTAAACTCTGGTACCACCAGGAGCGTAGCAACTTATGATAAATCATTAAATCTCTGCACATACTCAGCTATCTTTGGTCCTTCCATTTTCAAGTTCCACAGTTCAGTTTCCAACTTCTGGACTTCTGCCCTTGAGCAATATCTCTTACGCATCAGTTCTTTCAGTTCGTCCCACATCAAAGCATACGCAGCGGTCTCGCCCATTGTTTGAACATGAAGGTTCCACCATGACAGAGCCCCATCTACAAATAGTCCAGCTATGTACGTGACCTGATGTTCTGGGGCACATTTGCTCAATCGCAAGACAGAATCCGTTTTCTCAACCCAGGGCACGAAGGCTAAGGCACCCTCGGTGCTGTCGAATTCTCGAGATTTGTGGTCTAAGAACTGCTTGTAGGTGCAGCCTTCGCTGTTTTCGAAGCGAAGGGCCTCGAGCTGTGCAATGGCCTGTGAGATGCGCTCTTGTAGTTATTCCGCTGTTGTTGGCGGAGGGTTGTTGGTAGCGATGTTCCCTTGTATCGACATCTTCAAAGAAGAAGACTGGTTAGGTCAGGTTATATTTGTTCAGGGGATGCATATAGTTGTTTCGAGGTCATATATACATACATGTATTTGATTTTTTTATATCAGCCAATCAAGCAATAGCATAATCATAGCATAACCAAGTAATTTGGTAATTATGTTTAATGAGAGCATAGTAAGCAAGCACGTAGCATTATAATTACAGCATACCTATATGGATCAACAATCATGCTTAACGAAGACATAGCGACTGAGCTTTCGTTGGTCATTAGCCACAAAGTATTGTCGCATGTTTTATGATGATTGGGCTCTCATTATTCTCCGACCACAATTGTATCGTCTTTCAAAATGTATCACATCAAGAGGGACACAGGGTCACCCTACCCTTGCCCAACAAGTATATCAATGTATCAAAATCACATAGTCTGAAGTGGTCTTTAAAAGTCTCCACAATCCCGGCTTATCATTAGCGTCTTTACCCAAATGTAATGCAATCCGTATAATCCAGAAACCACTATACCGGTGTCTGAGGTGGAGGAGGAAAGAAAAGTAAACTGTTAACATGCGTGGACTTCCTCCTCGGGCTTGTGTATACGTCGAAGTAATTATCTGCTCTGCCGCTCGACAGTAAAGAAATGAGCATCAGAAACCTGGGAAAGGTGTAATAGCAACGGTTGAGAGCGCAAAGGAACCTTGATAAATGTGGAGGATCAAAGTATGCTGGCAATAGACAGGGTGGAGGACGTGGTGTCAGCTCAAGCTTCAACATTCTGCGACTCATATTCTCAAACTGTAGCTGATGTTATAGGAGTAATTCATCCTTGGTGTAGCCTCCATAGTGTAAGGGTCTAATATTAGCGTAGTGTATGATAAGAACCATCGAAATGGCTCATCCAACGATGTAGAGGTGAAAGTAGCAAACGGTGCGGCCTGTGAGGTCGGGGAAGACGCTGCTGTAGCAAAAGGATCGTCATGCAGGTGCTGACCTGGAGTACCTTTCCAGGGTGCGCTTAGGTCCTGAAAGAAAGCGATGGGCATGTCGGTGCAATGGACGTCGGTCTCCTATAGGAGCAATACCAGCGGTTGAGGGTGCAGGAACAAACGTCTCAACCAATAAGGATCTCATCGGTGCAGGTACTGGGTCAGATATAAGGGGTGCAATGTCTGGTAGACCAAAAGAAACAGGATCATGATCAAGCAAGGGTGCAGGATCAGCAAGTGTAACATCAGGCTGGCCCAAAAGGAACTGGAGCTATCTCAGGAGCAGGTTCTGGGTCGTGTAAAGGTATGGGATCTCGAGCAGGTGAGAGTGCAGCAGTCATAGTCGTCATCTGCGTCAGTAGCAGAAAGCTGCAATCCGGCCGTTTGTAAGGCTGCAGATGTCACAGACTCAAAGGAGTCTGAAATCGAGTGTATACTAGGATCAGAGGATAGCTTGATAACAGGGGTCTTAAGAAGTGAAATTAGTAACAATGTTCTTGTCTAATTTTCTATCATCATGGGTGTCAGTAAGAGGACCATCAATAAACATGTCAACGTCATCATAAATTGTTCGTCGAGTAGCCAACCTTCAGTATGAATGTCCACATGAGGCGCATCATCGAGGATCAGAGCCATGGTGTGCTCACCATCGGGATGACCAGTGATAAAGTGGTCATGGACTGAAACAAGAGTGACAGAAGGATTCTTGTCAGAGAAACCAACAGCAAAGATAAAGTATCACCAAAATCTGGTAGCGCGGACTGTTGGAAGTCGTCCTCGTCCTTGGTCAGCATATCAGGATCACTCTCAGTGTCTGACGTAAATGTCTCTGGCACAGATGCAATCTCATTATCTGTGGCGGTGGCCATAGGGTTATCAATGTCTGATAACTTGTTTTCTAAATAGAGTGACATGTGTGCTGGTGCATAGTAGTCATAGCATGTATATCCATAGTAATTACCAACAATTAGTGTATGTAAACAAGGAAATTTGTCATGTAGTCATGTATTCACATTATTCTTCATGAAACTTTCTATCCTTCCTAGTCTCTCAGACTAAGCCTCCCAGTCTCTCAGACTGAACTCTCTAGTCTCTCAGACTAACTACCCAGTCTCTCAGACTGAACTACCCAGTCTCTCAGACTGAATCTCTCAGATTAAATTCCCAGTCTCTAAGGCTAACTCCCTGGTCTCTAAGACCAACTCCCTAGTCGCTAAGACCAAATTCCCTGGTCTCTAAGACCAACTCCCTGGTCTCTAAGACCAAATCCCTGGTCTCTAAGACCAACTCCCTGGTCTCTAAGACCAAATCCCTAGTCTCTAAGACCAAACTTCCCCAGTCTCTAAGACTAAATTTTCCCAAGTCTCTAAGACTCAATCTCCCCAGTCTCTAAGACTGATCCTCCCTCAGTCTCTAAGACGGATCCTCCCTCAGTCTCTAAGACTGATCCTCCCTCATTCTCTGAGATTGAATTATAAATATAAATTTTGAAATGTGTATTTGTGCCTTCTGTTTGTAAAAAGTTTGTTCCTTGGATCTGGACGATTAGTGTATGCAATGTAAAAATGTTTGAAAACATTTTCGTGAGAGCCCTGATGATCATAGTCTAGACTCAAGAAAGAATCCAAGTTCACTATGATCGAGGCTCTGATACCAAGCTGTCACACCCTGACTTTTGCGAAAGCGTGGTTATTGGTGTGACTTTCTTAATATCATTGCATTCAATCATAACATCAACTATATGATAAAACCATAGGTTTGTCATCCATTAAATAAGTTTAAAACATAACAACATTGCAGACTTTAAATTCTAGTTTTACAAACCGTACAAATTGTTTATGAGTTCATTAAGGACTCATCAAAAGATATTGAATAACACCAAGGTTTGGATGACGTGACTCGTCCAGGAATAAGACACATTATCCAAATCAAAGACCATGGATGACAGCCTTATTCTTAACGCAGCATAAAAATTTCCAACGCCCGCCAGATCCACTTATAAATTCCCTGAAATACATGTAGTTTGAAAAACATCAAAAAAAGTTGAGCGAGTTCATGTGTTTGTTTGTGTGTATGTATAAGCCTTTGTAACATTGTTAGTATGTATGTAAGTCCCTGGCATGTAGCAATAAGGAAAAAGAGATCACCACTGGGTTGCAAAGCCAATGGTATGTGTGAAGTGATGCAAGAAGACTCAAACCTAGCAGATTTTGTACCGGGCTTTCGGCTGTAAGACATAATCACCACATGGTCCACTCAGCGAACTCAGGAGTGGGGCTCGCTACACCCTAATAGATCTATCACTCATGCACCTCGGTCCTACAACGAGGATTGATGGCCTTAATCGCCCTACCCATTCACATAATCTAGTAGTAAACCCTCCTTAAGCTAACCATACCATGTATAAAAATGTCTGTAATAATTGTAACATGTATTTTACCCCCGAAGTATAAAACTGAAAATAGTTAAGAGTAAAGGGGGACATGAACTCAATGTATAGCGTCTTCAGTATCGTAACTCAAATCCCTTCAGCAACCACGACTACCTACAGTGTACTAACGTCTATTATACGACCGGGCCGTGCCTTGCCTTTGTATTTACGTTTTTGAGTTACGTTCCTTTTATGTTCCCAAATATTATTCCAAGTTATAATTATTTGCTAAAATAATAATTATTTTAATTTCAAATTATATTTAGTTTTGGAATAATTGTTTAAACAACATCTTGTATCAATACTTCTCAAGTGTTTTGTATTTGTATTTCCTTCCCAAGGATGGGGGTATCTCAT
>JARYGA010004200.1:0-38783 GCA_030545235.1 Helianthus tuberosus | reverse complement strand
GTTTATTCAAGTCAACTTTTCTTTTGTAAAAATGTTTTGAACTTTCACCACTTTCAAAAATCAAATTTTCAAACATATTAGTTTTCTCAGTTGATTGTTTCTTTTCATCAACATGTTTCTTAATCATTTCAGAGTTAGAAGAAACTTCCTGTTTCATATTGTTGGACTGTTTGCAATTCCAAGCAATGTGTCCAATTTGGTGACATTTGAAACATCTTCTTCTGTCAACTCTTGGAAACAACTTCATATTCTTCTTCCTTTCAGCAAGAAACTCTTGGTTTGACTGTCTCCAGAATGGTTTCTTCTGCTCTTCTTCAGAACTTCCTCCTGCAACAAATTTTGTTTTTGATTTATAATTTTTCTCATTTTTATAATTTTCTGAAGAATTAAAACCAAGACCTTTATTTTTGAAATTACCGTTATGGTTTGGTTTCTTTCGATAACCTAAACCAGAACCGTAACCTTTTTTATTGTTCAATCTCTGTTGAACTCTTGAAGTGTACTTTTTAGGTTGTTCATGAAGATTTAAATCTTTTATTTCAGAAATATTAATTTCTGTCAATTTGAAAACCTGTTTGATCATTTCAGTTTTGACACTTCTTATTGGAAATTCCTCATCAGAATATAATTTGTCTGAATCAATCAAAGTATATGCCACTTTGATCAATCCATCATTCAAATTAGATTTTGATAACAAGAAATCTTTATTGTAAACCCGTTTAACCGGTGAACTCGGACTCTTTTCTGATGAACTCGAACTTTCAGACTTAGACTCTGACTTTGACTCTTCATCCATATCCAACACCTGATCGACAACTTTCTTTAACAACTCAGACTCATGATCAGTGTCAGACGCTGTGAATGTAACATCAATATTATCTGGTAACTCATCAATGGTTTCAGACTTTAACTTGATGTTGAGAGCCTTATTTAAACGTTCCTCATTTGGCTTTCTGGGAGAATAACTATTCCAAATCGGGGGCGGACACTTGTTATATTTGACACTTTGTTTCTTACCAGTATCCTCTTCATTCTCCTTATCTTGGAAAGCTTCAAGACCTACAACAGTAGGATAAACTCGATCAATCAAATAATCACAGGTTGTATAACTCAACAACAAACGTTTGATTCTTTCACTCTCAATCTTTTCAAGCCCGAAACTTGGTTTTTGATGCATTTTTGACACGTTTAAGCCCCGTTAACCCCATTTCAAGGCTCTACAATGAATTTAAAGTATAGGGAACATGAAATATGCTCAAAAACATCTCGGATGTCGGTTCGTTTGGTCGTACGGTTGCGTTGTTCGGTTAATTACGATGAAAATTCGAACGGACGCGAAAACGATCCAAATTGCTCGACGAATGGAATTTTAGCTTTCCAAACACTAAAATAGAATATTTTAATGATTACAAAAATTTTTGGATGTCCGGATATGTTCAGAACGTAAGATATACGCGTAAATGCAAACTTATGCACTTTTTGACGCTTTTAGTCCCTATTGACCAATTAAGCATATTTTCGCATAACGAACCCCTCAAAGCTTATTTATAAGCTATGTAAAGGATATTTAGGGTAAGTTTAGCTTATGATCAAGTTCTGGAATGTTCGTTACTATACGAATCAGTAGACTTTCGCAGTTTGACATAAATAGTCCCTGAGAGTGAATAAACTTGTTTTTGACACACCAAAGGCTTCAAAACATATTTCTAAGTTATATAAAAGTTATTTAAGGTATGTTAAGCCTATGTCACTATTCCAGAGTGTTTGCCGCATTAAACTGATTACGTTTACGCACCAGCTCGCGTATAACTTTCCAGAAAGCGATTTAAAGCTTGAAAATGAACCAGAATCAAAACGTGAAATTGTCAAACGCAAATAAACAAATTTTGAAACCAAAACACATTGTTTCTTTGATAAAAGATATTGTCCTACATCGTGCGGTGTTTATGGAGCACAAGTGTTATAGCACTGAGTGAAACAGATTCTCCAAGAGAAATCCATAACAACTAAATTACCAGATAATTAACATTATGTCCCATACCATAACTTATCAAATAAAGCAGTTATTACAGATATAGATATCCCAAAGACAAATCATAGTTTCGACAACTCAAAATATTAATTGTTTTGTTTCTAGACTCCATCCTAGCTTGATTCCAGCAAGTTGAGCAAACATCCTAAACACCTGTCACATACGTTAAAATAGAGGTCAATACACATAGTGTAAAGGTGAGCATACAAGTTTAATAGTAATATAGTAGCGAAAGCGAGTTTACGCATAACCAGCATGTAACATTTATAAAGTGAAGCAGGTAGGTTATCGACAATGAAATATGCACAGACATGACTGCGAGTTTTAGAATGCGCAACACATATCACCACTGTGATATGTGAAGAAAATCCCTTAACAACCCCTGTCCACGACAGGTGCTGAGTCCAAACTATAGTACTATCGTTGCTAAGGTCTCAGGAAATAATCACTGTGTAAACATAACATACTAGCATTCATCGAATAACATGTATAACATGTAGAACGGTTAGCGTATAAAAGTGTTAGCGTTGTGTGTCGATTGTGATTTTAATATAAGTAACGTATGTAACACCCAAAAGTGCTTAAAGCAAAAAGGGATCGAGTAAACTCACAGATTGTGTTTAGTAAATAAACACTCTCTTGGATTGAGGGGAGCGCTGGAGAGTTAGCCTGATTACAGAACGATAGCATAAGCAATGAACAGTGCGGTAAACGGTGCGAAGTGAACTAAGTGACGGATGGTCATCCGGTCGGACAGCCATTCGGTCGGTTTGTCATTCGTTTGGGATGGATGTGTTTGTGTATGATGGAACTTTGAAGTTTTCGTTGTAGCATTTTATAACACAAGGAGTGTTTCTACCAATCATGTCATCCGACCGGATGGTCATCCGGACGGATGGCCGTCCGATCAGATGGTGATTCGTTTGAAACCAACTTCTTTGAAACTTTGTGAAATTTTTTTAAGTGTTGGAAAATATCACAAGTGTTGACTGTCACAAGTCATCCGACAGGATTGTCGTTCAATCGGATAGCAATCCGATCGGACGGCGGTCCGTTCAGTAACCTGCTCGTTCTGAAACTGGTAAAAATTCGTTAAGTTTGGAAAATTTTGCGATTATACCGAGACGGTATGACAACGTGTCAAACAACGAAACCCTATCAAGTCCAAGTCATCCGACCGGATGGGAATCACCTTGTCCGATCAGTTAACTGTTCTTGATGGTCATTCATGTTCAACCCGTGAATCGGTTGTCTCTTTGATAGAAATCCATTCTTGGACCGACACTTCACCAGAGAATGTGTAGAAGGTCAGAACGAGCTCAGATTCTATCGGTTTTGGGTACATGAGTGTAAAAGAATTGAGAGAAACTTAAATCGGTTTGAAAATGTTTAGATTTAGGTGAAATTAGTGTTTAATCATGTTAAAATCTCTTAGATCTGAGTTGTTCTTGGTGGAATGATGTCACACTTTGATGGTGAAAATGATGAAGAAGTGTGTGTAGATCATAGAAGTACAAGATTTGAGTGGAAAACTTACAAGAATCGCGAGAAATCGAGAGAAAATAGCCCCAAGTGCGTGCTGGTCGGAGGAGGAGCTGTCACATCACATGAACAGTGATGTGACAGGTGCCATTTATAGGCAAGAGATGAGAAAGGCGGTGTAGAGGTGATGGATCGAAGGGGGGTTCGATCGGATGGTCATCCGGACGGATGACCATGCGATCGAATGGTCATTCGATCGGATGGGTTTTGCGAGTTGATTTTCGACGTTTCATTTTCGTGCGTTGAGCGTTGCGATGCGTTGAGCGTTGCGAGTAAGCGATGCGATAGTATTACCCATTTATTACACAAATAACTTAACTACTAATTAACATAAAAGAAATCCTCAAATCTCGAGTTCGCGATGAGATTGCGTTGTGAAAGAGTTGTGATTGCGTTTGCGATTAACCACCACAAAATATATAAACATGCACAAGTAACACATAATAGCACACACATGTAAAACAATATCCATAACCTATATTTCATGTTGCGATGTGATAGCGGTGCGATTAGCGATAAGTCGATTAACGATTAAACTGCGATTTATAGCATATACTCCACATAATACAACTAAAGTAACATAAAATAGAGTATCGATTAACGAGTCGAGGAGTACAAGTAATAATTAAGCAAGGAGTGACAGATCACATTTAGCAATAATACAACTAAGGCGCAGTCGTAACAAACAATTGTGGATACTTGCCTTCATATCACTTTCGAGTTCCCAGGTGAACTCGGCGCCATGTTTTCCTTCCCAGCGAACCTTCACAATGGGAATGCGTGAGCGTCGGAGCTGCTTGGTTTCTCGGTCCATGATCTCGACAGGCTTTTCCACGAAGTGTAATGTTTCGTCCACTTGCAGATCCTCAAGAGGGACATGTAAATCCTGGTCGGCTAGACACTTTTTGAGGTTCGAAACATGGAAAGTCAGGTGGACGTTACTAAGTTCCTCCGGTAGTTCGAGTCTGTAGGCCACTTTGCCAATCCTTTCCAGAATTTTAAAGGGTCCGACATATCGAGGCGCGAGCTTTCCTTTCTTGCCGAATCTGATCACCCCCTTCCAAGGTGCAACCTTTAGGAGTACGTGATCGCCAACGTCAAATTCAAGGGGCTTGCGGCGTCTATAGGCGTAACTCTTTTGATGACTCCGAGCTTTCAATAGATTGTCTCGAATTTGGAGGATTTTGTCAGTCGTATCTTGCAATAACTCAGGACCGGTAATTTGCGCATCCCCGATCTCGGGCCATACAATAGACGATCAACATTTCCTTCCATACAATGCCTCAGATGGTGCCATTTGAATGCTAGAGTGATAAATGCTATTGTACGAGAATTTGACTAAAGGTAAATGCGAATCCCAATTACCACCGAAATCTATAACACACGAGCAAAGCATGTCTTCTAGGGTACGAATCGTGAGTTCAGTCTGACAGTCAGTCTGGGGATGGAAAGCGGTACTTAGATTGAGAGTAGTACCGAGGGCGAATTGAAACGTTTCCCAAAGACACGAGGTAAATCGACCATCGCGGTCAGAAATGATGTCACGAGGTGTCCCGTGTCGACAAATGACTTCATCGGTGTAGATCCGTGCTAATCGTTCTACCTTGTAGTCTTCCCGTATCAATAGAAAGTGAGCAGATTTGGTGAGACGGTCAACGATAACCCAGATGCTGTCGTGACCTGATGGCATGCGCAGAAGTTTCGTTATGATGTCCATAGCTATACTCTCTCATTTCCACATTGCGATCTCGTGTTGGACGAGTAAGCCAGAGGGGCGTTGATGCTCAGCCTTGATTTTCGAGCAAGTCAGGCACTTCGAAACGTAGTTAGCGATATCTCTCTTCATACCCGGCCACCAGTACTTGTAGCGAAGGTCCTGGTACATTTTATCAGCACCGGGATGAATGGAGTATCGAGACTTGTGGGCTTCATCTAGCAGAATTTGTCGTAAATTGGTGCGCTTGGGAATCCAAATTCGGTCTAGATATTGGAATATACCATTCGATTTATTCACCAGTTGTTCGCCATTATTGATAATCCTTTCCTTCTTCAAAGTGCGTTCGGTAAAACAAGCATGTTGGGCGTCACGGATAAGAGCTTCGAGATTGTACTGGGCTTGAGTATGAAAAATGCTATGCAAATAGATTCGTCGACTGAGAGCATCGGCAACGAAATTTGCTTTGCCTGGATGGTAACGATTCTCGCAGTCGTAATCGTTGAGGAGTTTAACCCGCGGCGTTGGTGCATATTCAGTTCTTTCTGGTTAAAGATGTGTTATAGGCTCTTGTGGTCGGTGAAGACTGTACACTTGGTACCGTAAAGGTAGTGTTGCCAAATCTTCACCGCAAAAACAACTGCACCAAGCTCGAGATCGAGATCGTGGGTTGTATAGTTCTTCTCGTGGATATTGAGCTGTTGAGAGGCGTACGCGATAACCTTGTCTCGTTGCATGAGAACACAACCGAGACTGAGGTTAGAGGCATCGCAGTAGACTACGAAGTCGTCATTTCCGTCGGGTAAAGAGAGCACAGGAGCGTTACTGAGCATAAGCTCCAGGGTTTGAAAGGCCTTCTCTTTTTCGGTTCCCCAAACAAAAGGTTTGTCCTTGTGCGTAAGCGAGGTAAGAGGAACAACGATTTTTGAGAAATCAGTGATGAATAGACGTTAATAACCCGCCAATCCGAGGAAAGAACGAACTTCGGACGGGTTCTTTGGTGTAACCCAACTCTTGACAGCTTCGATCTTCGCAGGATCAACATGAATTCCTTGACTATTGACGATGTGACCGAGGAATTGAACCTCCTCAAGCCAGAATTCACACTTTGAGAATTTGGCATAGAGACGGTTTCCCTGGAGTAGTTCAAGAACTAAACGGAGATGTTGCGCGTCTTCTGCTTTTGACTTAGAATAGATCAGGATATCATCGATAAACACGATGACGAAGCGGTCGAGAAAGGGTTTACACACGCGATTCATTAGATCCATGAAAACTGCGGGAGTGTTAGTCAATCCAAAGGGCATAACAACAAACTCGTAGTGACCGTATCGGGTTCGAAAAGCGGTTTTGGGTATATCTTCCTCCTGGATTCGTAACTGGTGATAGCCTGAACGTAAATCAATCTTTGAAAAATACGTAGCACCTTGTAACTGATCAAACAAATCATCGATTCAAGGTAAGGGGTAGCGATTCTTGATAGTCAGCTTATTCAATTCCCTATAATCGATGCACATCCAGAACGATCCGTCCTTCTTTTTGACGAAAAGGACATGTGCGCCCCAAGGAGAGGTGCTAGGGCGAATAAAGCCTTTGTAAAGAAATTCCTGGAGCTGACTCGAGAGTTCGTGCATTTTAGAAGGAGCGAGACGATAAGGCGCTCTGGCAACAGGATTCGCTCCAGGAATGAGGTCGATTCGAAAGTCGATATCACGAGTGGGCGGTAGACCAGGTAAATCATCAGGAAAGACGTTGGGAAACTCACGAACCACAGGCACCTTGTCTATTGCCTTAACTTCCTTTTCCTCCGCTACTAGGATATGTGCGAAGAAAGCTTGGTATTCGTTGTGGAGATACCTGCTAGCTTGGACACACGACATGAGTTGCAACTTCTTCGAAGCGACTTCGCCATAAACACACAATTGATCACCATTTGCGAGAGAGAAACGAATAATTTTACCAAAGCAAACAATTTCAGCATGATTCTCTCGAAGGAAATCCATGCCTACTATGACATCAAAGCTACCGAGCTGCATCGGGATGAGATTGATTGGGAAAACGTGACTGTTGAGTTCAAGAGTACAGTTACGCAGAATGGTACTAACAGTGACGGTTCTTCCAGTGGCAACTTCTACGTCGAATGTTGATGGGAGATTAACGCGTTTACGGTTTAGGAGCCTTTCGAATTCGAACGATACAAAACAGTTATCGGCTCCAGTATCAAACAAATACGAAGCATATATACCATTTACGAGAAACGTACCATTAACCACGTTGTTGTCTGCATGAGCCTGACGGGCGTTGATCTTGAAGACTCGCCCACGGGCTGCTTGCTGAGCTGGCAGGTGCTGCTGCTGTTGGTGTTGTTGCTGCGCTGGTTGCTACTGCTGCTGTGGCTCTTGCTTCACCACTCTGTTTGGGCAGACATTTGCGAAGTGGTTGGGATCACCACACGTAAAGCAGGCTCTTGCGTGAGCAGGAGCTGCTTGTTGACCCTGAGGAGCTGGTAAAGCAGGAGCTTGGACTTGATCTGGAGCTTGGCGAGGGCCGGTACGACAGTTAGCGGTAAAGTGGCCGTACAGGTTGCAGTGAACACAAAAAATCGGCACGCGATTCCAACCGGGTGATGATAAGTACAAGTAGGGCAAAGCGGGTGTGGACCAGTATATGCACGCTTGGCCGGCGGTGCATTGGTCACTGGCGCCGCTACTTGGCGGTTCTGATGTTGCGGTTGAGCAGGTATAATTTGGAGTGGAGCGGAAGTTACTGCACAGTTCTTGTTGCTGGTGTTGTTGTTCTTTCTCTTGCGGCGTGAAGACTTGGAAGCTTGCGGTGCGGCGGTTTCAGCGGTAACTTGATGAAGACTCTTGGTGGGTTTATCAAAGTAACCAGCCAATACTCGCTTGTCATTGATCTCGGCAGCGAGTAGGTAAGTCTCTTTAATAGTTGTCGTCTTCACAGCTTGAACGAAGTCAGCAACACAATCCGGTAAAGCACGGATGTATTTCTTGATCGTCATTTCATGTGTTGCCACCTGGCTTGGACAAATGATACTTAGCTGCTTGAAGCGAGCTGTCAGACCGGCGTTGTTACCACCATCCTGCTTGATGTTCCAAAATTCGTTCTCCAGCTTTTGGAGCTCATGGGGTGGGCAGAATTCCTTCATCATGAGTTCCTTCAACTCATCCCAAGTAAGCCCATAGGCTGCGTTGTTCCCATGCTTGTTCTTTTCGCGGTCCACCAATCTAGAGCCCTGGACTGGAAGACGCCTGTTGCGTTGACAGTGCGTAGGTGATCGGGACATCCGCTCTGGCGTAGCGTGACTTCAATTGAGTCGAACCATTGAAACATAGCGCTTGGTCCGTCTTCGCCTGTTAAGTCTTTTGGGCCGCAGGCCTTAAACTGCTTAAAGCTGAAAGTACCTTTAGGTGAGTCAGTCCTTGATTCCTCAGAGGACTTTCTAATGTTTTCCTGAAGCTCGCTAACAATTTTTGGAATGACCTTAGCCATCTGCTTTGCGACTAGAGCAGCGATGCGTTTATCCTCATGGTTTCGGCGAGATTTGCGAGTGGTGTGCGATCCAAATGACGACATTGTCTACAACAGACATCGTCACAGGACTCAGACACAATTTCGGTTAACCCTAGTATAGTCTAGCGATTTCTCCCAAGGGTACTTTACGTAAAGCATAGGAACACATCAATCACTTAGACACGTAATCACATAGGCACATAAGCACATAGTTCACTTAAGCACGTAAACACATAAGCACGTAATCCATGTAAGCACGCATTTTGCATGTATTCACCTTCCTATTTTGCACGTATTCACCTTCCTATTTTGCACGTATTCACCTATATATACTGAACGTGTTCCCTTATCTTTCAAAGTTAAGATCGCGATCGAGAATTTTCGAGTGCGAGTAGCGAGTACACATTGAGTAGCACAGCGGGTAGTATAGCGTAAGCGAGTAACGTAGCATGCGATTTGTTAACGTTGTGAAGTGAGTTGTGTGTGTTTGGTGGAGCATGAAGCGTTAGATTGAAACCATCAGTATCTCAAAACGCTAACAAATAATCATATAAACCCACATAAAAAGCGATAAATCACAGAGTCAGCGGTTTGCGGGCTCAGAATCAAAACACATAAAATCAGCGATTGCGGTTTGAAATCCAAAATAGATTGTCTTGGCTGATAGACGTCGACTACCCAAACTGATTCGACTATTCTCAAGGACTTTGAGTACACGTTTTGGCTTATTAGACTGTGCTCTATCACCGACATACGGTGAATGGCACGCATCCTTTCGGTTATTCACGTAACTCAAGTCAGTGGAATCCATCGAGACTTTGGTGAGAGTTTTGTAAAACCAAAATGTAGAGCGGAATAAGTCATCAAGGTTCAGGTTTCACCCCTAACTCAACGACAATATTCCTGTTTGTGTGATAGAATCACAAGATAGATAGGGAGAATCGCGTCGAAGTATGGATTTCACTCCTGATTCAACGCAAATTCTCGTGTTTATAGTAAAAATTTGCGTGTCGAAAGAGCGATTTGATCGAGAGTTTGCGGTTTTCACACCTAATCTCAATCAGATCATTCGTTTGTGTGCGTTGCTAGCCTTAGGAAAGGCTGATCATGCGCGGGACGGCAGTATGCGAAGTTCGCGCAAGAGTGTAGTATTTAGCGAATTCGAGCGAGAGTATCGAGTAAGCTTGTACAAAACTGTGACAACCCTCACAATTACAGGTATCCGTACAATTAATTAATATTAAATTTGTGCTTAATGACTGTGCTTGATTACAACTGACGAATTAAATTGCTTTATGATTTTTGCATCATACATACATATGCATCACATTTCATACTGTCACTCCATTTATTACATACAACCTTTAGTGACAAACTTGATGCATAAAGCACAGTTAGCACAGTGAACGGATAACTCAGAAACATGCTGACAATGCCAGCACATAGACAGACTATATATTGAGGCCCAGTATGAGCCAGGGACAAGGTACTACACCAGTAGGGAGTGTAGGGAAGTAAGGATCATAAAATTGCGTCACTAGGTGATAGTTTAGGTGTCGGAAAGTGCCTAAAACCCACTTAAAATGCAAAATTCTGCATTTATTAACAAAATTCAGCATTTTAGTATGCTAGTCACTTGCAAAAATATGGCAAAATGGTCCTGTATGCTTTCCTAAGTGTCGGGAATTAAAAGGGTCACTAAAAGATACATAAAGGACACTTTACGATATCACTTAGCACTTTAACGGAACGGTATCCAGCCGGACAACCGGACATTACCCGGAACACTAAAATATTACCAGAAACATTGTTTCACTTTTTCTGAGCTAGTCTTGGTTCCCGAACACTTAAACACATTACATAATGCATGTAACACATAACACTAGACTTTTACCTATAACCTTCCACTAATTAGCCTACTTACCAAATAATATTACATTTAATCCCCCCCCCCCCCCCCCCCGTTGGCTGATTTTCAGACCAAAGCATGGCCCACCCCAAGATTTTTAAATCTTCCATATCTTCTCTAAATATTGCATGGGGATTATGTAGATCTTGGTTGTACTTATGGAGATATAATACCCTTTGGTTAAAAGAGTTTAGAGATTACACATATCATCACTCTCATCTTCATCATCACAACAAAAGCTCTATCTCTCCCTCTAAACAAGCTTCGGCCGAACACCCCTCTTGTCACCACCACCATTTTCGATTTTGTTCAAGCTTTCCAAGGTGACTACAAGGTGCACAAAGGTGAATCACGAAGTGTGGAACTCACGGATCATCAAGGACCTCCCTAGTGTGCTTTTATCCACTCATTTTCTCTAGTGTTTCTTCCCTAGCTTAAAAGCTAGTAGTAAGCTTCTCTGATCCTTATTTACTTCATGTTTATGGTGGTTAATAGTTATATTGTGATGAAATCTCAAGAACACTAAAAGCTCATAAACATAAGTCTTGAACATAAAGCTAACATGATGATGAAACAAGATGAAATCTTGATGAAATAAAGTTGTTTTGATGTTGTTGTTGATTGTTTGGTGATTACTAGTAATATGATGGTTAGTCATCATATGAAGCTTGTTAAGTTATGATTAAAAACATGGCATAACAAGTTAGGGATGATTATGTGTGTACATGAAATAATCATCCACTAGAGAAGACATGAACTTGAAAGTAGGATGATTTTTCTTGAAAAATAATAAACCAAGTAGACTAGTAATCTTGTAAATCCAAGTCTTGAGGAGGGTCTTCCTAAATAAACCAAGATTAAAAGATGATTTTTGAAGGGTTATGACTTTTGTTAAACCTACACTATTTTAGTAACAAAATAAATGTAGTAAGTCTTGTAAAACATGAAAATATTGTAAGCAAATATTTTTGTGAAATAAGTTCACAAGTTGTGAACATCTAAAAATCCCGAAAATGAGATTTTAACAAAAGTAAACACACTTTGAAGGGTAACTAAACCCACTAAACACCCCACTAAGTTACTACGCGTTTTTATGAAAAACCAAGTTCATGTTGTTATATAAAACGCATTGTTTTTGCACTTGAAAGATGTAATATTGTTTAGTGACTTGTTGATGATTATTTGGATGAGTTTTTGGAAAAGAAAATGATATGCTAAATAGCATGGACACCTCCATTTACAAAAGAAACCCTGGCGAAATTTTCTAAAATTCCAACACTTAGAGAATAATTTCCAAACAAGTGTTACAAGCATACTCTTAACTTTGTTTTTCAAAATAAACTTGGCCATAGGTTTTGTTACAAAAATACAAAGTATCGGAGGTTGGTTTTATAAATAAAACTGGATAAATATAAATTTGAATATATATTTCATACTAAGACACTTGTGTGAATATTTGCATATTTTTTGAACTAGTTATATTATTTTAGGGTAAAATAATATAACTTACAAATACCATGGAAAATCACAACTCCAAAATAACACCAAAAATCCCACGGAACAAGTATTTAAGTTACACACTTGGTATTGTAAAACCAAACGCGAAAACGTAACTTACGAAATATCCCGCAAAATACTCTTACACATATATTTTTGATAAAATATTATTTTGGAAACTAAAGAAGTAAAAATATATTATTTTTGGGAAAAATACATATATTTTGGGAATACGTTATTTTTGGACAATAAGTTAAATATATTTTCCTAAGTGGGACTTAAAATATATTTTTTCGAAACTACAAATATACATGTATAAATACCCCCATCCTTGGGAAGGAAATACGCATATAAAATACTTGAGAAGTATGGATACGAAATAGTTGCCTAACTATTATTCCAAAACCTAAAAACAAAACTTAAGTTAAAATAATTATTATTATTTTAACAAGAAGTTATAACTTGGAATAGTATCAAAGTAACGTAACTCAAAAACCTTCATACTAAGCAAAGGCACGGCCCGTTCGTCTAATAGACGTTAGTACACTGTAGGTAGTCGTGTTTGCTGAGGAGATTTGGGTTACACATACTAAAGACGCAATACTGTGAGTTCATGTCCCCCTTTTCCTTAAACTGTTTTGTTTACTTACTTCGGGGGTGAAATACATGTTACAAAGGGATACTTACAATACTATTGGTATGATTAGCCTAGGAAAGAACCATAGATCATGTGATAGGGTAGGCGGATACTTGGGAGCATCAATCCTCGTTGTAGGACCGAGGGGCATGAGTGATAGATCTATTTGGGTGTAGCGAGCCCACACCCATGAGGCCGGGGCGGCCCATAGAGGTGAACTATGTCTTCCAGCCGGGAGCCCGGTACAACTTTGCTAGGTTTGAGTCTTCCTACACCGTCACACATATCAGTGGCCTTGCAAACCATTGGTGATCTTTTCCTTGTTTGCAATCATACCGGGACATACATACATACATACATTGTAACAAAGGTTTATACATACTCACTTACACATGAACTCGCTCAACTTTTGTTGATTTTTCAAACTACATGTATTTCAGGGAATTGATCGGATCTGGCAGGTGTTGCATGATAAGTTGCGTACTAAATAAAGATGTCATCCAGGGTTGTAGGGTTTGGGAGGTGTAACCCTTTCCTGGACGGGTCACATGTCTCCAAACCTCGTTTTATTTAAAGTCTTTTGTTGAGTCCTTGTGAACTCATTTTAAACAAGTCATGGTTGTAACTTATTTTGGGTTGACGTTTCAAGACAAGCATATTATGGTATTTTCTAAACTATATTAATGGATGAACATCTTGTGTTTTTATCATATATTATTGTTATGATTGTTGCTATGGTATTAAGAAGTCACACCAAATAAACCCACGCTTCCGCAAAAGCCAGGGTGCGACAAAAACCCCTACGGGCTTGCACAAGTCGGATTGTTGGTTCTTAGACTATAGATGTAACACCCGTCTAATTATATTGGATTTTAAACATAGATTACAACATTTACTTAAAATATTGTTGTATTAGACCAAAACTTTCTTAAAGGAGTTTAAAAGTAGCGTCTACCATAGTCAACTAATGACTAATTTAAAACATTACAAAAGATGTTTAAAGATTTGTTTACATCCATACACAAAGTCTGTTTAAGATTTAAAGCGATGCGGAAGCTAATAGATTGTGTTCGGTTCTTCAAAAGTTTGCTTGACCATCTTCCGGTTAATTTCCATGACCACCTAAGATCAAAACCACAACAAACATTAGTTTTGATTAAGTTAAAAGAGTTACAAACAAGTTTCATTGATCAACAAATGAAAAAAATAAAAATTTTCCGGACTGGAGGCGTCGCGTGACGCGACGGGGTCTCGCGCTACGCGAGGCCCTAGTTTTCACAGCAGGTCCCATTTGTTGTTGCTGCATATTTCCAGCTCCAAGTGAAATCAAGTTCCAACTTTAAATAGTCATAACTTTTGACTCGTAAGTCCGTTTTAGATGATTCTTTTTCCTATATGTCTGTAAATTCGTTACCGACATGCCTATTATAAATTTCATACCGAAAAACTTGTTTACGGGTCAAAAGACTATATGAACATATATGATTATTCGACCCATTCTAACCTTACACAATTTGCTACCATTTAATTATTAGACCTATGGCGCTCTATGCTCAACATCCGGCTTATTATTATTCACATATCTTACCACTTTTTGATTTCATGCTCTTGTGAATATTTCCGCCTCTACTTTCAACTTTACAATAATGAAACTACAAGGTATCATGATTTGACCCGTTTGATCCATCTAAGGTAATTCTCCATTTTGATGGCAACCAAACGACTACAAACCAATTTTTAATCTACTGATTTAAGTATCATACATGATTACCACAACCAACACGATTTCATCAACAACGCAAAGTTTAACAACAATTCACAAAATGTAACGGATCAAGTTACATACCTTCAAAGCACACCTTTTCCACGCGTATCCCCTCCGGTGTGTCCGCTTGACGTTCCGGATTCCTTGCCTATAGAGTTCAATTCATAACAAGTTTTAGAACTCTTTCATAATCTTTAACGCATTATTTCTTAACATAGTCAAATCTGCGTTTTCATCCAACTTATAACATTTTAGCCCTCATTTAGGCGTTTTATCAAACATCTTGCGGGTCAAATTTCTACATGATCTAAACCAAGTTCACAACTTGAATCTTCCACCCTAATTAACTTCAATTAGCCAATATACCCATATTTTAACATCAATGATTTTAGAGATTATCTCACAATTTCAGTTTACACTAGAACAAAAGTCTTAATCCTAGTGTTTATCAAGTTCTACTAGCTTATTAACCATCCACTATGGTGACTTTGACTCTTACCATTATCATGCAAGATTTTGACAAGAAATCGTCTAGGGTTTGTCCCTAAACCTGATATCACTTCCAATATCATGTTTACAACACATAATTAAGCTCTATACTCAATTTCAATCACATGCATGAATATTAAATCGAATCAAATGACCTAATTCGACATACCTTATGATCCCTTTGTCGAGGTGATCACGATTCTATGTTCACATTTCGATTTCAGCTTGATTTTGGCCCTCAATTTGATGATTTAGTAGAAGTTAGGGTTTTGGGGAGTGAGGGTGTCGCCCTCCCTGTTCTTGATCGACCAGACACCACAATTGTGGTGTTTGGTTTTGTTTTTAAATAAAATCAATAATAATAGTTCCAAGTTTTACAACATTGGTCCCTCTACTTTTGTTAACCTATAGTTCGTTCATTCTAACCATATTTCGAGTTATTTCTAGGCTTCTAGTTAACCAGGTTATAATTTCCTAGTTAAATAATTTCTTGTTTATTTATACTTTATAACTTTAATATAAAGTTTTATATTTTCGGGATGTTACAAGTCCACCCCCCTTAAAAAGGGTTTCGTCCTCGAAACCTTTGTTAAGTAGTTCTTTGGTTTGGAACCAACTACCTTAGTCTCATTTTTTTTTTTTCAGACCACCTTTCTTTTAGTTAAGAGTTATCATTTGCCTTGACACATGCGTCTTCCATGCGTAAGTCCCCATGGACTTTAACTTGTGTCTTGTATTTCTTATCTTGCCACCTACCCGGCCCAATTTGTCACTTGACCATTCAATAATACGAGTTCGTTTACATGTTTACTCTATATTACTTTTCATGACCATGATTGCATCGCATCACGTCGTGTCCAAGTTCTTATAAACTTTTCATCATCAAAACTTTCTTTCTAACATATCGTTTTGCACCTATCGATGTTAAAACCTACATCCTTTATTATTAACCATTTTCTGTTTCGTTTCATAATGTGCAGATTTGTTAAACACTTTTTTTTTTTTTTCAAAACTGAATTCTTTATACAATCACACCCATCAATGTGATTGTTGTTCTTCCTCATAAGGTTACATGTTACTTGGATAGTTACCCGTATCCAAGTTTCTAATCCACATTTATTGATACTTTATTAAGGTTCCGGGTTTGAGTGTACGCGCACCCCTTTCCCCCTAGCAATATTTGTCATGACTATACTTAGGTTCTGTATACTCACTATTGTTTATTTTCTTATACACATATATATATATATGTATATTTTGCTTTTATATAATTTCCTCCTTTCATTACTCGTATATGCCCATATGAAACTATCATTCGCACTCGTATCAATTAAAATTCGTGTAAAAATTGGATTTACAAGAGACATACCCGAAACAGTATCAGGTTCTATCTTGACTTCGGTTGCGGTTAATTGAAAAGATCTGGCCCTTGCCTTTTGTGCTTCCATCTGCACATCCTTCTCATTCTTTCTCTCATTCAGCTCCGGGCACTCAAATTTTCTATGACCCGATTGGTAGCAATTGTAACAAACAGAAACCTTCCCTGGGCATAGCGAAGCCGTATGCCCTGTTTTTCCGCATATGGGACACGGTTTATCCTTAAAGCGACACTCACCTTTATGTCCCTTTCCACATACCTTACAACTCGGTAATTCGCCCTTCACATCCGACTCCCTTGCCGATTCAGTTGTTCGTGCCTGCTTCGTAGGGCTTGGGTTCACATCCCGCGCCCTTCGTTCACCCCGTTCTATGCTCTTTTTCAGTTCGATCTCCCTTTCCCGAGCAGCATTGACAATCTCGGTAAGGGTCTCGTATTTTGAAGGGGTTATGAACTCTCTATACTCCGCACTTAGCATGTTATGGTAGTAATAGACCTTTTGTTCTTCATTTGTCACCAAATCATCACAGAACTTTATCTTGTCCATAAACATCCCCGTGATCTTGTCTATGGATTCACCCTTGTGTCTGAGTTGCATGAACTCTTCCTTGATTCTATTTATGACCGCTTTGGGACTATGGTGTTTAAGAAACGGCGTCTTAAACTCCTCCCATGTCATGGCCTTAGCCGCTTCACTTCCAATTTCCTTCTTCTTGTTATCCCACCAGTCTTTCGCTTGACCTCTCAATTGACCCGTACCATAAGCTACGTAGTCATTTTCATCACAATGAGTTCTCTCGAATACTCCTTCGATATCACTTAGCCATCGTTGGCACACAATTGGATCAACCTCCCCATTATATATTGGTGGTTTACAGGCCATGAATTCCTTGTATGAACAAGGCTTTCGTCCACCATGCTTTTCCTTTGCCACATTTGAATCATCTTCCAGTTTCTTGACTCTATCTTCTACTATTGATAAAACTGTGTTTTGAATTTTATCAATAAAGCCCGACAAACTGTTTTCGATCGCCTTTCCAACCTCTTCGGCAATCACTTCCCTCATTCGTTCGGTGACTCTTGGCACCGCATCATCGTTACCTTTATCCGCCATCTCTATTTCTGAAATGTTTACACAAGTTGTTAAACATACCATTTATAACACATGCTTTACTTGTTTTGATTTAATCAAGTTCATAACTCGATTTAATCATTCTTGTTTCAATTCAATCAAGTTCATAACTTGATTTAATCATTCATTCTTGTTTCAATTCAATCAAGTTCGTAACTTGATTTAATCATTCATTCTTGTTTCAATTCAATCAAGTTCGTAACTTGATTTAATCATTCATTCTTGTTTCAATTCAATCAAGTTCGTAACTTGATTTAATCATTCATTCTTGTTTCAATTCAATCAAGTTCGTAACTTGATTTAATAATTCTTGTTTCATGCATTTCTTGTTTTTGAGTGAGCTTACACACTCTTTTCATGCATATTTGTTCCTTTCTCATTTTCTACGTAGTACATAATTTATTAACAAATAATTTAGTTCTTACCGGACGATCGATCAAGCTTGAACCGAACACTTTGTTAACAACCTTAGGCTCTGATTACCAACTTGTAACACCCGTCTAATTATATTGGATTTTAAACATAGATTACAACATTTACTTAAAATATTGTTGTATTAGACCAAAACTTTCTTAAAGGAGTTTAAAAGTAGCGTCTACCATAGTCAACTAATGACTAATTTAAAACATTACAAAAGATGTTTAAAGATTTGTTTACATCCATACACAAAGTCTGTTTAAGATTTAAAGCGATGCGGAAGCTAATAGATTGTGTTCGGTTCTTCAAAAGTTTGCTTGACCATCTTCCGGTTAATTTCCATGACCACCTAAGATCAAAACCACAACAAACATTAGTTTTGATTAAGTTAAAAGAGTTACAAACAAGTTTCATTGATCAACAAATGAAAAAAATAAAAATTTTCCGGACTGGAGGCGTCGCGTGACGCGACGGGGTCTCGCGCTACGCGAGGCCCTAGTTTTCACAGCAGGTCCCATTTGTTGTTGCTGCATATTTCCAGCTCCAAGTGAAATCAAGTTCCAACTTTAAATAGTCATAACTTTTGACTCGTAAGTCCGTTTTAGATGATTCTTTTTCCTATATGTCTGTAAATTCGTTACCGACATGCCTATTATAAATTTCATACCGAAAAACTTGTTTACGGGTCAAAAGACTATATGAACATATATGATTATTCGACCCATTCTAACCTTACACAATTTGCTACCATTTAATTATTAGACCTATGGCGCTCTATGCTCAACATCCGGCTTATTATTATTCACATATCTTACCACTTTTTGATTTCATGCTCTTGTGAATATTTCCGCCTCTACTTTCAACTTTACAATAATGAAACTACAAGGTATCATGATTTGACCCGTTTGATCCATCTAAGGTAATTCTCCATTTTGATGGCAACCAAACGACTACAAACCAATCTTTAATCTACTGATTTAAGTATCATACATGATTACCACAACCAACACGATTTCATCAACAACGCAAAGTTTAACAACAATTTACCAAATGTAACGTGTAACACCTGTGTCACTTCAACCATCAAACAACTGCCAAGCCAATGAAATATTGTATTTCATACTTGGGATCTGTATAAATATGTGCATCATTTGCACATATCAATTCTTGTTCAATTTCAAGCTCTAAATCGCTTTCTGGAAGGTTATACGTGCACTGATGCGTAAATATAACCAGTTTAATGCAACGAACACTCCGGAATAGTGAAATAGGCTTAACATACCTTAAGTAACCTTTACATAACTTAGAAATAAGTTTTGAAGGCTTTGGTATGGCAAAATCTAGTTTAATTGCTTACAGGGACTAAATTTGACAAACTGCGAAAGTATGCCAATTCGAACTGTAACAGACATTCCGGAACATGACCATAAGTTAAACATACGATAAATATCCTTTACATGGCTTAGAAATAGGCTTTGAGGTGTTTGGTGTGCTAAAATAAACTTTTGGGTCATTCAGGGACTAAAAGTGTCAAAAAGTGCACAAGTTTGCATTTTTACGCATAACTCACGTTCTGAATACATCCGGACATCTAAAAATTTATGTAAGCATGACTATATTATGCTTTAGTGTTTGGCTTGTCAAAAATCCATTCGTCGCGTCATTTGGATCGTTTTTCACGCTTGTGCGCATTCCGTCGTAATTAAGCGAACATCGCGTTCGTACGACCAAACGAACTGACATCAGACATATTTTTGAACATGTTTCATGTCCACAATGTTTAGGCATCATTTTAGGGCCTTAAAGTTGGCTTTACGGGCCTTAGAAGTGCCGGAAATGGGCTTAAACACGTGCAGGGACTGAAACTGTCATTTCTGAAACTTTGTTCTGATCTGTGACTCCTAGGCGGCCCGCCTCAGTTTCTTAACATCCTCAGGCGGCCCGCGTCAGTCCTTCTGACCAGGTTAACTGCATTTAACAGCAGATTGCAGCTGTTTGATCCTCACCCACACATTCTCAATTGCTTAGTCAGATGATAAGGACCATTTTTAGTCACCACAACTTTGCAACACATGTACGGATGGGATTAAGGCACGTTTTCCATGAAACGATCCTAACGGTTACCCGAAAACTATAAATACCCCATCACCCCAATGCAAAACTTACAAGAACTTTGATTTGAGAAACTCTAAGTTGAAACTATTGTTTCATACCTGAGATTTTTGAATCGAGGTTAGCATTCGGGGACCCTTCGTAAGTATTCTTTCGTTCTTTTCCTTATTTTATTGCTTTTCGAGTCAGAAAGTCAAACTTTGTTTGACTTTCAGCGTTGACCAGTAATGGTCAATGCGAAGTTCGTTTGAACTTCGCAACGTGAGTGTAATCACGTTGGTCATAGTCCCTTGGGACTATGCCCACTGATTACCACGTTGTCTAGGGTCGTAGGGTAGGCGATCTAATAAATCGCCTATACCCTCGAACCCGACCCAGTTTGGTCGATCATTAGGATCCGACCAAATACATTAGGTGACCATAGTAGGTAGGGAATAACCTTCCGAGGTTATACCCTATGGTCACATCGTTTAAGTAGTTGTATGATAGGTAGTTTATATGCCTTAGTAAATTACCAGAATACCCTTTTCATGTATAATTGGTAATTAAGCATATGTAACCTAAACTTTTGTCACATAACTGATTATGTAACATGTTTAGGCATATAACACTTGTCGTAGAACTAGTTAGGCGGTCCGAACGCGTTTCACGCGAACGACGCGTTAAAGTAGCATAAGCTACCTAAACGGGTCGTAAGCTATTAGGTTGGGTTTCATTTAGCATGTAGGCTTTGATAAACCATATGACACGAGTCTCTATACTCGTTTGGTTTACGAAACCTCATTCTATCCGATCTTCCGATTTAGGTCCGGTTTATTAATGTAGTTACCTATATTAGGTGCCGTTTGATTTCCGTGATCTCTAGCATTGTTTGGTTGTCACTCAAGGACTACTGAGCATTCTCAAGTGAGTACATAGACCCCTCTTTTACTGTTTTCCAAACTGTTTTGGGGTGGAACACATGTGCCTACTTGTTACTTTCATGCTTTCCTGTTTTCAAATCATATACTTGCTATGTTTATTAGTACATTAATAGTACATGATTTCATTACATTTTCATGCTAGGTGTGCCCATTGTGTGCATTACTTAGTACATCGTTTTACATTACATTTCATGCTAGGTGTGCCATCGTATGCGTACTTAGTACATCGTGAACCGTTTGTATCTGTGAACCGTTTGTATCTATGAACCGTTTGTATCAGTGAACCGTTTGTATCCATGAACCGTTTGTATCAGTGAACCGTTTGTATCTGTGAACCGTTTGTATCCATGAACCGTTTGTATCTGTGAACCGTTCGTATCTGTGAACCGTTTGTATTTGTGAACCGTTTGTATCTGTGAACCGTGTGAACCGTATTTGACCATACATAAACATTTCTACAATTGTTAAACATTACTTTGGTGGTTTGGTTTGATTAAGTGATTAAGTAACGATGCATGTGTAATATGATACAAGCATGGTGGATACGCCGCTGGTACTTCCTATATATAAGTGCTTGTATGGTATTACATATCGTAGCGTTAATTGAATCATTTCAGTTTGAGACATAGAACATTTTATACAAATAACATACTTTTCACAAGACATTGATTTACAAACAACTTATCTTATACAAACTCATTTTATATGGTTATTTATTTAACCATACATTATTATCGTATTTATACATATCATCTGATCTTATCGTTTTTCAAATGATTTACAAAACAAAGCAAATTACAAGGTTCATGACTAAACATTTTCTCAAACATAAGTCATGAAACCTATTTTCACAAAACCTATGTATCTCACAGGCATTTTTATGCTGACGTACCTATTTTCACATGTGTTTTTCAGGAGCTGTTGCATAAGATGATCAAGATACACATAGGCATACTTGGGCTTTAGTGACAATAAAAGATGCAAGACTAGTTAATTATGTTGTATTTCCTTGTTTGTTAAGACATTGTAACACTTTTAATCAATAAAACGAAACTTCAATTGCCATGGATTTGAAACAATTAATTCTGTTACAACACTCCCCGATGTTTCCGCCACGTTTTGTATGTTCTACGTGGTCGGGGTGTGACAGAAAAGATGGTATCAGAGCCAATGGTTATAGGGAATTAGGTTATTAGTAATGCTTTGACCTAGTCTATAACTTTTCTAGGACCTTAACGCGAGTTTACTTGCGTTTAGTCATAAAACAATACCGTCACCTATCCTTAGGCGACTACCACAACAAGAACATAAATTTCAAAACCGCTTTGAAAACTAATCATCTGTTCTAGGATGATTGATTACAAGGTTTTGAATCCTCTATTGTAAGGTTTTGAACCCTCTGTTATATGGTTTTGAACCCCTTTGAGTTTTCAAAATCTCGTCAAGGTGTTGGGTTTTAAATAATGTGAACACGTGCAAACTGGAAGGGTGAATGCCTGTATTCTGGGTTTTCTGTCTAGGCAAGCACTTCGTATACATCTCATCAGACGCGAGACCAGTTGTGCTTACCTGGGAATTCTTGGGATGAGTGTTCACTTATAGGCGAGCATGTCTTCGCGATACATTATTTTTGACTCATTTACTTTGATTAGTCACTGTGTGTCGTTTGTTTACCTAGTGGTAACAAACAAATGACCACTATCCTTGCTTTCATCAAATTTGTTTCATCTCATTCTTTTCGTCTAATTCTCTCACTCGTTTCCTTTCATGTTTCCTCTTTTAGAATGCCTCCTCGACGCGAAAGCCAGATAGCGACTGCCGAATTGGCAGAAATCATTGCGCAGCAGATGGCTGCTCAATTCCCAAACCTCTTTGCTCAATGGAATCAAGCCAACAACAACAACAATGGTCCATGCAATTTCAAGAGTTTTAACTCGGCAAAACCACTCAAGTTTAGTGGTTCTGAGGGAGCGACTGGGCTTCTTCAATGGTTCGAGAGCATTGAGAATACTTTCCGCCACGTGCAGTGTCCTGACAATCGCAAGGTCGAGTTTGCTTCGAGTGTGTTCCAGAAGAGAGCCCTTACGTGGTGGAACGGGGTTATGAGAGATCGTGGTGCAGAAGTTGCATTAGCACAGACATGGGCTGAACTTAGGGCCCTTATGATGAAGGAATTCTGTCCTCGTCACGAGATCAGGGCCTTGGAAAGGGAATTCGACAATCTGGAGCAAGACAGCGGTGAGCATCGAGCCTACACAGACCGTTATGAAGAGTTAAGTCTGTTATGCCCAAACATGGTCACGCCTTTGGATAAGGCAATAGAAAAGTACATTGACGGCCTCCCTGACTCAATACAAGACATTGTGACTGGCAGCAACCCTACTACAGTTAGACAGGCCATTGAGCTATCTGCAACCTTGACTGAATCAAAGATCAGGAAAGGTAAACTTTTCCGAAAAGGTGACAAGAAGCCGGTCGAGGAATCAAAACCAATCGAGGAATCAAAGACCATGGATGAACAGACTGGATCCCCTAAAAAGTCAAAGAAGCGAAAGGCTTCTCAGAACTTTGCCATGGTTACTTACAATGATCAAGCCGTCCCCAACCAACCAGCTCAACCCCCTGCTAGGAAGCCATACAACGGAACTGCACCCTTGTGCAACCAATGTGGCTTACATCATCATGCTGCTGTGAAGTGCCGCAAATGCCAAACTTGCGGACTTATAGGCCATACAGCAAGAGTCTGCCCAGCTGCAGCTGCATAAAACCAAGCTGGCAACAACCCTGCTCAAGGTCGTTTTCTACCAGGTTCTTGCTTCAACTGTGGCGAGCTGGGTCATTTCCGAAGAAATTGCCCAAAGCTTGCTAATGCAAACCCAGCACAGGGATGAGCATCTGACCGACAACATCGTCTAGAAATAATCACGTCTTATGTATTATTTTCTTTTGTTGTCATGGTCCAAGAAACAGTTGTTATCGTTGTTTATAAATAAATCTTTTATATACATCGCAATGTATTTATGTGGTTGCATGCATAAACAACATATCTCTTACAATACCGACAATCAAGGAACTGTATTCCTTGAAGGACAGACTACCCCCAAACTTTCTGATCTCTTGCATTTTCCACGAAATTCCTAAGTACCCGTTTATTCTAAGGAAAACGAAGTACAAGGCGCAAGTTACAACATTGGACGAATACCCAAAGTACCACTATAAATCCTTAATAGGGTACCTAAGGGTATTTCCGTGAATCCTAAAATTGTTGTGTTCCTTAATTCGACTATTACGTTTCTTTGAAAACAAAATCGAATTTTTGGGAGATCTTCCTATCTCTTCAGATAGATCCCAGAGGACATCGAAGTCCATTGACTGGTTTCCATATCCGTTCTCAATCGATAACAAATTATAACAAATTAATAACCAAGTTAAACAACTATGTGATTATGTGCTTATGAACATTACAAGACAAACTGTGCAGACTGTGCAAGGAATTACGTAATTATGGATGCATACATAATTATGGAATTTAGTGCACAGAAACCACAGTGAGCTTTGTCATGTGCCTAGAAGTTAACTCTATTCATTTCTGTTTCTGATGAAGCACCCGTTGAAAATGACTCCGTTTGTTCATTTTCGTTTCTGAAGATTTTCCGTTAAGGAAATGAATATCCGTTTGTCTATCCTTTTCATTTCCGTTTCTGAGGAAGCAACCGTAGAAAATGACTCCGTTTGTTCATTTTCGTTTCTGAAGATTTTCCGTTAAGGAAATGAATATCCGTTTGTCTATCCTTTTCATTTCCGTTTCTGAGGAAGCAACCGTAGAAAATGACTCCGCTTGTTCATTTTCGTTTCTGAAGATTTTCCGTTAAGGAAATGAATATCCGTTTGTCTATCCATTTCATTTCCGTTTCTGAGGAAGCAACCGTAGAAAATGACTCCGTTTGTTCATTTTCGTTTCTGAAGATTTTCCGTTGAGGAAATGGATATCCGTTTGTCTATCATTTTCATTTCCATTTCTGATGAAGCAACTGTTGGAAATGACTCCGTTTGTTCATTTTCGTTTCTGAAGATTTTCCGTTAAGGAAATGAATATCCGTTTGTCTATCATCTTCATTTCCATTTCTGATGAAACACTTGTTGAAAATGACTCCGTAAGTTCATTTTACGTTTCTGAAGATTTTCCGTTGAGGAAATGAATCCCCGTTTGTTTATTCCTTCATTTCCGCTTCTGAAGAATACTCGTTGAGGAAAATGACTCCGTCAGTTCATTTTCGTTCTGAAGAATGTCCGTTAAGGAAATGACAGGATTATGCCTTACATATTTCTGGTGGTTATTTAACACAAAGTCACAAATGGACTCCTACGAATAAATTTCGGGACGAAATTTCCTAAAGTAGGGGAGACTGTAACACCTGTGTCACTTCAACCATCAAACAACTGCCAAGCCAATGAAATATTGTATTTCATACTTGGGATCTGTATAAATATGTGCATCATTTGCACATATCAATTCTTGTTCAATTTCAAGCTCTAAATCGCTTTCTGGAAGGTTATACGCGCACTGATGCGTAAATATAACCAGTTTAATGCAACGAACACTCCGGAATAGTGAAATAGGCTTAACATACCTTAAGTAACCTTTACATAACTTAGAAATAAGTTTTGAAGGCTTTGGTATGGCAAAATCTAGTTTAATTGCTTACAGGGACTAAATTTGACAAACTGCGAAAGTATGCCAATTCGAACTGTAACAGACATTCCAGAACATGACCATAAGTTAAAAATACCATAAATATCCTTTACATGGCTTAGAAATAGGCTTTGAGGTGTTTGGTGTGCTAAAATAAACTTTTGGGTCATTCAGGGACTAAAAGTGTCAAAAAGTGCACAAGTTTGCATTTTTACGCATAACTCACGTTCTGAATACATCCGGACATCTAAAAATTTATGTAAGCATGACTATATTATGCTTTAGTGTTTGGCTTGTCAAAAATCCATTCGTCGCGTCATTTGGATCGTTTTTCACGCTTGTGCGCATTCCGTCGTAATTAAGCGAACATCGCGTTCGTACGACCAAACGAACTGACATCAGACATATTTTTGAACATGTTTCATGTCCACAATGTTTATGCATCATTTTAGGGCCTTAAAGTTGGCTTTACGGGCCTTAGAAGTGCCGGAAATGGGCTTAAACACGTGCAGGGACTGAAACTGTCATTTCTGAAACTTTGTTCTGATCTGTGACTCCTAGGCGGCCCGCCTCAGTTTCTTAACATCCTCAGGCGGCCCACGTCAGTCCTTCTGACCAGGTTAACTGCGTTTAACAGCAGATTGCAGCTGTTTGATCCTCACCCACACATTCTCAATTGCTTAGTCAGATGATAAGGACCATTTTTAGTCACCACAACTTTGCAACACATGTACGGATGGGATTAAGGCACGTTTTCCATGAAACGATCCTAACGGTTACCCGAAAACTATAAATACCCCATCACCCCAATGCAAAACTTACAAGAACTTTGATTTGAGAAACTCTAAGTTGAAACTATTGTTTCATACCTGAGATTTTTGAATCGAGGTTAGCATTCGGGGACCCTTCGTAAGTATTCTTTCGTTCTTTTCCTTATTTTATTGCTTTTCGAGTCAGAAAGTCAAACTTTGTTTGACTTTCAGCGTTGACCAGTAATGGTCAATGCGAAGTTCGTTTGAACTTCGCAACGTGAGTGTAATCACGTTGGTCACAGTCCCTTGGGACTATGCCCACTGATTACCACGTTGTCTAGGGTCGTAGGGTAGGCGATCTAATAAATCGCCTATACCCTCGAACCCGACCCAGTTTGGTCGATCATTAGGATCCGACCAAATACATTAGGTGACCATAGTAGGTAGGGAATAACCTTCCGAGGTTATACCCTATGGTCACATCGTTTAAGTAGTTGTATGATAGGTAGTTTATATGCCTTAGTAAATTACCAGAATACCCTTTTCATGTATAATTGGTAATTAAGCATATGTAACCTAAACTTTTGTCACATAACTGATTATGTAACATGTTTAGGCATATAACACTTGTCGTAGAACTAGTTAGGCGGTCCGAACGCGTTTCACGCGAACGACGCGTTAAAGTAGCATAAGCTACCTAAACGGGTCGTAAGCTATTAGGTTGGGTTTCATTTAGCATGTAGGCTTTGATAAACCATATGACACGAGTCTCTATACTCGTTTGGTTTACGAAACCTCATTCTATCCGATCTTCCGATTTAGGTCCGGTTTATTAATGTAGTTACCTATATTAGGTGCCGTTTGATTTCCGTGATCTCTAGCATTGTTTGGTTGTCACTCAAGGACTACTGAGCATTCTCAAGTGAGTACATAGACCCCTCTTTTACTGTTTTCCAAACTGTTTTGGGGTGGAACACATGTGCCTACTTGTTACTTTCATGCTTTCCTGTTTTCAAATCATATACTTGCTATGTTTATTAGTACATTAATAGTACATGATTTCATTACATTTTCATGCTAGGTGTGCCCATTGTGTGCATTACTTAGTACATCGTTTTACATTACATTTCATGCTAGGTGTGCCATCGTATGCGTACTTAGTACATCGTGAACCGTTTGTATCTGTGAACCGTTTGTATCTATGAACCGTTTGTATCAGTGAACCGTTTGTATCCATGAACCGTTTGTATCAGTGAACCGTTTGTATCTGTGAACCGTTTGTATCCATGAACCGTTTGTATCTGTGAACCGTTCGTATCTGTGAACCGTTTGTATTTGTGAACCGTTTGTATCTGTGAACCGTGTGAACCGTATTTGACCATACATAAACATTTCTACAATTGTTAAACATTACTTTGGTGGTTTGGTTTGATTAAGTGATTAAGTAACGATGCATGTGTAATATGATACAAGCATGGTGGATACGCCGCTGGTACTTCCTATATATAAGTGCTTGTATGGTATTACATATCGTAGCGTTAATTGAATCATTTCAGTTTGAGACATAGAACATTTTATACAAATAACATACTTTTCACAAGACATTGATTTACAAACAACTTATCTTATACAAACTCATTTTATATGGTTATTTATTTAACCATACATTATTATCGTATTTATACATATCATCTGATCTTATCGTTTTTCAAATGATTTACAAAACAAAGCAAATTACAAGGTTCATGACTAAACATTTTCTCAAACATAAGTCATGAAACCTATTTTCACAAAACCTATGTATCTCACAGGCATTTTTATGCTGACGTACCTATTTTCACATGTGTTTTTCAGGAGCTGTTGCATAAGATGATCAAGATACACATAGGCATACTTGGGCTTTAGTGACAATAAAAGATGCAAGACTAGTTAATTATGTTGTATTTCCTTGTTTGTTAAGACATTGTAACACTTTTAATCAATAAAACGAAACTTCAATTGCCATGGATTTGAAACAATTAATTCTGTTACAACACTCCCCGATGTTTCCGCCACGTTTTGTATGTTCTACGTGGTCGGGGTGTGACATAACGGATCAAGTTACATACCTTCAAAGCACACCTTTTCCACTCGTATCCCCTCCGGTGTGTCCGCTTGACGTTCCGGATTCCTTGCCTATAGAGTTCAATTCATAACAAGTTTTAGAACTCTTTCATAATCTTTAACGCATTATTTCTTAATATAGTCAAATCTGCGTTTTCATCCAACTTATAACATTTTAGCCCTCATTTAGGCGTTTTATCAAACATCTTGCGGGTCAAATTTCTACATGATCTAAACCAAGTTCACAACTTGAATCTTCCACCCTAATTAACTTTAATTAGCCAATATACCCATATTTTAACATCAATGATTTTAGAGATTATCTCACAATTTCAGTTTACACTAGAACAAGAGTCTTAATCCTAGTGTTTATCAAGTTCTACTAGCTTATTAACCATCCACTATGGTGACTTTGACTCTTACCATTATCATGCAAGATTTTGACAAGAAATCGTCTAGGGTTTGTCCCTAAACCTGATATCACTTCCAATATCATGTTTACAACACATAATTAAGCTCTATACTCAATTTCAATCACATGCATGAATATTAAATCGAATCAAATGACCTAATTCGACATACCTTATGATCCCTTTGTCGAGGTGATCACGATTCTATGTTCACATTTCGATTTCAGCTTGATTTTGGCCCTCAATTTGATGATTTAGTAGAAGTTAGGGTTTTGGGGAGTGAGGGTGTCGCCCTCCCTGTTCTTGATCGACCAGACACCACAATTGTGGTGTTTGGTTTTGTTTTTAAATAAAATCAATAATAATAGTTCCAAGTTTTACAACATTGGTCCCTCTACTTTTGTTTAACCTATAGTTCGTTCATTCTAACCATATTTCGAGTTATTTCTAGGCTTCTAGTTAACCAGGTTATAATTTCCTAGTTAAATAATTTCTTGTTTATTTATACTTTATAACTTTAATATAAAGTTTTATATTTTCGGGATGTTACAATAGACTAGGTCATTTCTAAGACATCGACCCGGACTAGGTTGAGTCTTGCCTAATTCCCTACAGTTATGGCTCTGATACCAATCTGTCATACCCCAACCGATCGCGGAAACATCGGGGCGCGACACTGATCGAAACAGATTGTCCAAGAGAAATCCATAACAACTAAATTACCGGATAATTAACATTATGTCCCATACCATAACTTATCAAATAAAGCAGTTATTACATACATAAATATCCCAAAGACAAATCATAGTTTCGACAACTCAAAATATTAATTGTTTTGTTTCTAGACTCCATCCTAGCTTGATTCCAGCAAGTAGAGCAAACATCCTAAACACCTGTCACATACGTTAAAATAGAGGTCAATACACATAGTGTAAAGGTGAGCATACATGTTTAATAGTAATATAGTAGCGAAAGCGATTTTACGCATAACCAGCATGTAACATGTATAATGTGAAGCAGGTAGGTTATCGACAATGAAATATGCACAGACGTGACTGCAAGTTGTAGAATGCGCAACACATATCACCACTGTGACACGTGAAAAAAAGCCCTTATCAACCCCTGTAACAGGTGCTGAGTCCAAACTATAGTACTATCATTGCTAAGGTGTCAGGCAACAATCAATGTGTAAACATAACATACTAGCATTTATCGAATAACACATATAACATGCAGAACGGTTAGCGTATAAAAGTGTTTGCGTTGTGTGTCGATTGTGATATTTATATAAGTAACGTATGTTACACCCAAAAGTGCTTAAAGCAAAAAGGGATCGAGTATACTCACAGATTGTGTTTAGTAAATAAACACTCTCTTGGATTGAAGGGAGCGCTGGAGAGTTAGCATGATTACAAAACGATAGCATAAGCGATGAACAGTGCGGTAAACGGTGCGAAGTGAACTAAGCGACGAAGTGTCATTCGAATGGATGACAATCTGGACGGATGGTCATCCGGTCGGATGGCCATTCGGTCGGTTTGTCATTCGTTTGGGATGGATGTGTTTCTGTATGATGGAACTTTGAAGTTTTCGTTGTAGCATTTTATAACACAAGGAGTGTTTCTACCTCAGGTCATCCAGCCGGATGGTCATCCGGACGGATGGTCGTCCGATCGGATGGCGATTTGTTTGAAACCAACTTCTTTGAAACTTTGTGAAAATTGTTTAAGTGTTGGAAAATATCACAAGTGTTGAATGTCACAAGTCATCCGACTGGATTGTCGTTCGATCGGATGGCAATCCGATCGGACGGCGGTCCGTTCAGTAACCTGCTCATTCTGAAACTTGTAAAATTTCGTTAAGTTTGGAAAGTTTTGCTATTATACCGAGACGGTATGACAACGTGTCAAACAACGGAACCCTATCAAGTCCAAGTCATCCGATCGGATGGGAATCACCCCGTCCGATCAGTTAACTGTTCTTGACGGTCATTCATGTTCAACCCGTGAATCGGTTGTCTCTTTGATAGAAATCCGTTCTTGGACCGACACTTCACCAGAGAATGTGTAGAAGGTCTGAACGAGCTCGGATTTTATCGGTTTTGGGTACATGAGTGTAAAAGAATTGAGAGAAACTTAAATCGGTTTGAAAATGTTTAGATTTAGGTGAAATTAGTGTTTAATCATGTGGAAATCTCTTAGATCTGAGTTGTTCTTGGTGGAATGATGTCACAATTTGAAGTTCATGAGAACTCATGATGACATCACCCTAGAACAGCCCAAATCAGCCGATTTCATGGTGAAAAGTTAAGATTTGATGGTGAAAATGATGAATAAGTGTGTGTAGATCATAGAAGTACAAGATTTGAGTGGAAAACTTACAAAAAATCGCAAGAAATTGAGAGAAAATAGCCCAAGTGCGTGCTGGTCTCACATCACATGAACAGTGATGTGACAGGTGCTCTTTATAGGCAAGAGAGGAGAAAGGCGGTGTAGAGGTGACGGATCGAAGGGCGGTTTGATCGAATGGTAATTCGCTCGGATGGGTTTTGCGAGTTGGTTTTCGAGGTTTCGTTTTCGTGCGTTGAGCATTGCGATGCGTTGCGAGTAAGCGATGCGATAGTATTACCTATTAATACACAAATAACTTAACTACTAATTAACATAAAAGAAATCCTTAAATCTCGAGTTCGCGATGAGATTGCGTTGTGATAGAGTTGCGATTGCGTTTGTGATTAACCACCACAAGATATATAAAAATGCACAAGTAACACATAATAGCACACACACATAAAACAATATCCATAACCTGTATTTCATGTTGCGATGTGATAGCGGTGCGATTAGCGATAAGTCGATTAACGATTAAACTGCGATTTATAGCATATACTCCACATAATACAACTAAAGTAACATAAAATAGGTATCGATTAACGAGTCGAGGAGTACAAGTAATAATTAAGCAAGGAGTGACAGATCGCATTTAGCAATCTTTTCTTCCTTTGACTTTGACTTTGACTTGTACTTTGACTTCAAAACGCGGGTTGTTACACTTGTACTCTAATGTGTCATTTTGAATGTACACATGTCGTACCGTGTCATTACTTTTCGTATTTTGTCGTCAAATGTGGTATTGTGACGTATATTGTCATTATGTGTCATATCATGGCGTATATTCTCCGTATTAGGGTGGGTCCGTGACGTTCGGTATCGCGACGTTTATTGTTTATAAGTGTCGTATTAGGGTGTAAATTGTCTGTAAGTGTCCTGAAGTTGCCTATTATGGGTGTTATGTCGTATTAGTCTCTACTTGGCGTATTGTTCCGGATTATGGTGTATCATGTCTGTACGGTGTCGTATTTTGGCGTATATTGTTGGATATTTGACGTAATGTATCCACTAAACAAATAAAAATACTTGAAATACATTATACATTACAAAATACTTTTAAAATTACAACTTAATCTATATAATGCATTGTCTTGTCTAAATCTGGCTTCGTTATCGACTCATACCGCTTTATGCGTTCCGTGTAGTTTTGGGTCCATAGTGTTGCTTCTTCGCCTCAGTATTTTAACCAGAGATAGTTCGGTTTAATGTTCTTCTCCCAACTTCCAACCACTTTTAACATTAAATCTAACCTAACTCGGTCTTCCCATTATAAATACAACACTTCTACCACTCCATTTCCCTTTACACACCCTAAATCCACTTCCAAATCCGCTCAAATTTCTGCATTTTTTAAGAACATCCAAGTCAAAACCAAAAGGCTTGACTTCCAGATTTTAGTTTCTTTCTTTCATCTCAGTTTGTTTCTTGAATACACTTATGTTTACGTTGAATCCAAGGCTAGAAACTTTCTGTTTAATCCATAAACACAAATGGTTAAGGCTTCATTTCTAGATTCTTTTACTTTTATGCATGTTCTTGACTATATTACCCTTCTAACTCTAACTTGACCTCCAACCATTTACCAAACCAAAACACCAATTTTGTGTGTTCTTGTGTTACAATTGGGATTTCTAGAAATGTACATACATGACCTAACAACTTACATCGATGTCCTTATTCCTTTATTCGTGTTTATGCATTATTTGATCCACTCGGGACAAAATCGCCAAAACCAAACCAAGGCACCAAACTAGCCTAATGTTTGGATGTTTTGTGTTAAGGTAGGTATATGTAGTGGTTTAGGATGCAAATCCCACCATCTACACACTTGCATGTACATCTTGTAACCATTTCGACATTTTTGCATATTTTCCCAAAACTGAACCGAAATCCCACTAACTAAATGTCACACCCCGATCTCCACGTGTCACCGGTGGGCCCGGTGGGGGAGTATCGTGACGTGGTTGGCAACGTAATAGTCAAACAACACAATATAATAATGCACAGCGGAAGCAATTTAAATAAGATACAACCGAATTTATTTATTGTAAACAAAGTCACAATTATCCGGTGTTTATCCACAGTAGGATCGAATAATAAAAATATTGTTTATGGTTCAACAGACTTCGGCATCTTAAGTTTGCGAAACTTCTAGTGATGCTTAGGAGACTTCCAGCCTATTTCGCCTAGTACCTGCATTTAATCTTTTTGGGAAAATACGTCAGTTTACACTGGTAAATACATTCAACTGACTCATTTTATAAAATGATTGAAAATTGGTTTGGATGCACGTGGCATAAACATTTTGTTTAACTTGGGAGAATTATTTAATATTATAATCTTGAAACGATTTACATGTTACTTATGCGTTCAGTAGCCCGGACGTATCCGGGTTAAAGATCAATAGACACACCACTTTAAGTGAGTTATACACGGGAGTACGCCTACACCCCGTGCTCAGGTCGTGGCTATCTCGTAAGATAATGCCAGGGATATCCGGGACATGGTCATTAACCCCCCAAAGGCTGTAAAGTAAACACATCTGTTTAAAACGAGCCGATCAAATTATTCAATTAACCACTTAGCGTGGAAGATTTGATGCTCGATCAAGCGGTACGCTATGTACCGTAACCCAAGCCCGTATAGGGAAAATAAGTTAAAAGTATTTACCTGATGCAAAGTATAGTCACAATAGTCAAATAGCAAGTAGCTTTTACTGTTTCTCCTAATCTGGAACGAAGGTTAAATATAACCTATTAGAATCCTAGCGGGCCTTTAATTATGCTTAAGTTTAGACCGGCTAGTTTCGAAGATACGGTTCGTACGCACGATTAAGCGAAGACCGGATAGAATGTGATTCAGACCCGACAAGTTTGAAGACTTGTTTAATATGGGTTCATTATTCACATTCTAGATTTTGAGATTAAACCGATAAGGTTTGACCCGTTTCGGCTAATTTATGTAAACTTGTTACATAAATCGCGCCGAACGCGTAATATGCGTAACGGGTATCCGTAAGAGCCATATACAGGTTTCCTAAGTTAATATGCTTCAAATATGTTGTAACATCAGTAGGATGTCTTTCGTTATGCCCCGAACTAATTTAAACACAAACTATGCCCCGTAGGGGTAGTTTGGTCATTTTAAAGTTTGTAAAAGAGTTTAATTGTTTAACTGAGTTACAGGTCTGATGTAAACAGCAAACATACTCATTTTGATGGGTTATAACAGTAGGCTAAGGCATATATGTGAAATTTATCATATTTAACCAAACTATGCCCCGTAGGGGTATTTTGGTAATTTCACATAAGCCGAAAAGCTCAAAAACGAAGTCTGAGTTTATTAACCTTTGCTTACTGTTAGAATATCATATTTTGCCTCATATATCAGTAGGTATCAACCCGGGTATGTCCAATATGATTTTAAGACATACTATGCGTTAAAAACGCTAATTATGGCGATTAAAGGCCATTTCCGGGTTCTATACTTAAATCTGATATTTTTATATTTCCAGAAGGCTTAAAATAATTTATTAATCATATGTGATCAGTAGCAAAAGGTTTGGAGTCGTTTAGATAAGTAAAACTCATTTTATGGCCCGTAAGGGCAAAACCGACAATTACCGGATTAAGCCTACGACTACTAGTTATGCTCAGCCTAAAATTAATTAAAAATCTTTAAAAATCCCAAAATAATATATAACATCAGTGGGTAAAAGATTTGATATCAAAAAGTATGTTTAACTAGGCTATACGCTAATTACGCCATTTTATTAACATAAAGCTTTAATTTAGCGACAATGAGCATAACTCTTAATCTACAAGTCAAACTGATGTCAAACTTTGCATACAAGTCTAAATATCAGTAACTAAGGATTCTACACTTTTACATTTTCATAAATCATGATTTAAGGTAATAAGGGCATAACGGTCCAAGTATGAGCATTTAACGGAAACTTGCATATAATTTGGATAACTAGTGAACCAAGGTGTATGATCACAGAGGGTTGTTCTAACATGTATCCTAATCCAATTTAAGCTCTGTGGCATTTCTAAAATATGCCCAAACGGGTCAGAACTGAAAGTCAACCGAAAAGTCAAACTATGTGACTTTCGGTTCCGAACCGGGTCTAAACAGGAAATAGTCGGGTTGAACATGTTGGGACATGTTCCTACACTTATTTCTAAGTTATAACAATATTCAAACAGGTTACAATTGTTCTAGATAGCTAATTATGCATAAATGACAATTTAAGCTATATGTTGACTTTTTAAGTAAAGCTTTGACCCGACATTTGACCTGTTTAGGATGGTGACCAGGGGAAACCCTTTTGGGGTTTTATTACCCACATAAATACCATTCTAAAACTACTTTTAATTCGAGATAAGACTGAATCATTAGTGACTAATCTCGAAGTCAAACCGTAATTACGACGGTTTGACTTTTAGCTAATTAACCAAGCTAAACTCAAACAAATAAGAACTAGAAGACTTACAATAGTCCAATGCACGAATTATGATCAGAAGGGAGAGTTCCTTAGCTCCAGGAATGCTCCAATGATCAGTTGCAAGTGTGAAGAAATGTTGTGATCTTGGAAGTCCTTATATAGTGCATTAGATCACCACAATTGGTTGACAACAAAGGCTAGGACTAACCACAACCATCCAACACTTGTCCTAGAGCTTCTAGGATAGTTTAGGGTCTTTAAATAATGTTAACAACCGGTTTAGTGGGTCAGAAACGCGCACAACAGGCAACAGCCCGTTTTTTCGGAACTGGGCACCCCCTGCGCATCGTAGGGGTATATGTGCTACGATGCGCAGGCCTTATACAGGGGCTGTTTGCTTGTTTCTTCATTTATTCGAAAAGGCAGCCCACTTGCACGACTTTATGGCCTCTATTTGCAACTTAGGACCCTCCTAAAGTGTATCATCCTGTAGAATACCCTACCATTTGTTCTTGTTTCATTTGAATGCATTTACAAGACCCGAAAACAAGGTCTATCGTTGCTTTTTCTTCGTGAGATCTTATCATGCTTTTGCAAGTTTATTATTGGCAATTATTCTCTGAATTGTGGCATGAGAAATGTGTAGTAATATTATATCGGGTCTTGGGATTTATAATTGAGGTCGTTCAGAGGTAACAATTTAACATGACGCCACTTTAATCCTACCGAAACATCTTTATTAAATCCGGGTTTTTCAACGCGTTTTGTCTTACATGACACGTGTCATTTTATTATTAAACCCGAAATTTTCGAGGTGTTACACTAAATAGTTGGTGATGTTGTGTTATGTTATGGTGAATATCTTATGAGATTTATGGGAAGATTATTTCCTTATTTTGTTTCTGAACTTATTAGTTTTACATTGTTTTTGCCATTTAAAGGCATCATAATAGTCTCAAAAATCTATATTAATTCAACAAATATACAATAAATATATTTTGACAGAAATTAAATATTAAAATTATAAAAATTTCTGTTTTGATTTTATTATTTACTTTCCAAAATTTATTTATTTATTTATCATTTATCTTTTCTTATAAAAACCTAGTTACAATAAATACATAACACTTTATAAAATGACGATTTTGACACTTAAAATTCTTATTTTACATAGATCTTATTTTATTCATAATAGTTTCACATATAATTATATAATAAATTTATATGATTATTAATACAACTATATATATAAACATTTTCATTTAATCATTTTCATGAGGTTTTATCCTTCATTTTTTACCTTTACATTTTCATTTCCGTTTTATTTAATCTTTCATTTATTCTTTATTCTTACACTTATCCATTTACGTTTTTACTCTTTTAGGCTAGACTTCGTTTGCTCGCTCTATTGTACACTTGTTTGTGACTTATCTCGGTTTAACTTCTCAAAACCGTGAGTATACATGATCCCTTTTTTACCTTTTAACTATTTGGGATTGAAAACATGTTCATATATCAAAACACTACAAATTGCACATATTTATTCAAATACATACCAAGTTACATGTTCATTAGTATATATGCTTTACATGTTACATACTTGTTTACAGTTGTGCTATTGCGTATTCATTAACCTTGCAACCCACCCTTAACATGTATAGCGCTATAGGATTGACAACCCGCCTAATTGATCCTTTCAAATCTATGGTCATTGTTAAGTTTACTTAGACTTAGCATTTTGGTGCTAAGGTGCTCAAATGTCTTACATTTTAGTTTGAATTATGTCTTTTGTACTTGCATGTCATATTAGATACTTTTGACATGTGGATTATGTCTTTCTCATTTATGCTATACGTATTAAACTTGTATACTCGCCAACTTTTTGTTGATCTTTATTTTAACATGTTTTCAGGCGATGCTTGAGATGATATTTCAAGATCGAGACTGACCTAGACTATCAATTTAATTTAATGTTGTGTTATCGTTTACTTTAGTTGAACAATGTGTTTCTTTTATGTGTTGTATGACAATTTAATTTCAATGATTAATATATTTTAATTTAGTACCATGAGTCTTTGAACAATCTATTACATCTCGTTTTGATGTTTCTGCCATTGATTGAGGTGTGACACATATCACTTCAAAACACACTATTTTATTAAACGTGAAACAATATTAGTGAAACAATACTAGTTTGGGATTGTTGGTATCAAATCGTAAAAGTTGATAAGGATTGGTTATAAGTATAACATGTATACATAACTTTATATTCTTAAAATGAAAAAAACAGATGTCAAGTCGGTTCCAAGTTTGTAATTATAAACTATATATATTTCAAAGCGGCCAAGCCGGGCGTTTTTTTTTTTTCAGTTTGATCGGCTTTGGAGATTTATGATCATCTCTAATGATTTCTACAGTTTCCTGTATGATCTAGCTTATAGAGTTAAAGATTTGATCCTTAGACATTTATCTTTCTTAGGGATCATGTTTAATCTTAGTTAGAATGATGTGCTAGATACCCTTGGCTTGAAATCTTGAATGTTTATAGGAGCTCGTCACAAGTTAGTTGAACATCCTTAATTAACAACATAAACGAAATTTATGTGTAAATGGTTACATGTTCCATCTTTGACTACATAAACGTCTCCAAAAGTGGAAGCAGAAATTACTTAGAGCATTGGGACAAGAGATGCCAATGTGGCATTAAACAAGTAGCGAAGCCACATACGTCGTCGCATTGCATGGGTCCCTTTGTAGCTAGATGGATGTTTGATTGTTCGCGGCAACGGGTGACTTCATGGACGTTTATACGAGCCTCTTTTCCGTTTTTTTCAAAGAAAAAACCTAATAAACTTTTTATAGATTTATGAATGCATGAACTTTTATAATTTTTTTTTCATTAAAATTTAT